>JANHGN010025900.1:0-22525 GCA_024605025.1 Megaceryle maxima
TCATTCATTCCACATTTGTCATCTCTTTAACTGCAAGTATGTAATACCTGTGGGGATTTACAGTAGTTAAGTAAATTCTGTTGAAGTTGACATGTGCCAAACTTTATGTACTTTTATTAAGTTTCATTTATGAGCACACTGCAATGAACACATTCTGGGTATAGATAGATTATCAGATATACTCAGCTTCTAAAACATCAAGTGAAATCTCTATCTTGAGGGCATTTGATTTTCAATTTAACTCAAAGATGTGCACATAGGTGCCTTTCTCCTTTTGCACTAATGTGAACAGTGGCATTTCAACTGACACTGGCATGAAAAGGATCAGACACCTAATGAAACTTAAACTATCAGGCTATCCCACAACATTTTGTCTTTGTCATAAAGCAGCATATTAGAGCTGAAAATGGAGGTGGAAATAGTATAGAAAATTAAGTTTACTACATTTGACCATTGCTGCTAACTCAGCTTTTCTACAAATAAAATATATTAAAATCAGAGCAAGTGTTGCTATCAAACATTTGGAATCTCAGTGGATGAAAAGAGTTCTCAAAGGTTAATAAGGACTGCTTGTAATGGAAAGTGATATTATGCAATTGTTATTCAGCAGTGGCTAAAAATGAAACAGTAACATACAGAGGATGTTATTTCGTTTTCATAATGCAGTTTAATTTTGCAGTTCTTCAACAATAAAAGTGATTCAAGTTTAATAGAAAATACTGGAGTCAAAGTGAATGAAATATCTTATTTTTACAGCCATGGGAGCAATTCATAACATAGCAAATGCAAGTGCAATAATAAGTTATGAGAGCAAGACTGACAGGAAAGAAATAATTTTATAGTGTTAAGAATGTACAAAAAATAGAACTGAATTAAACTCATTAGTGGAATAGCATCAGCCTGTACTTGAAATCACATTTACAAAATGATTTATATGCTGAATTAGCATGACAGCTTTTTTTCCCCTTCTCTTTCTCATATATCTCTGTGTATTGGGCTTACATGGCAAGGATTCGGTAGCGGGGGGGGGGGGGCTGCATGGGTGGCTTCTATGAGAAGGAACTAGGAGCTGTCTGCATGTTAGACACAGATGCTTCCAGGTGGCTCCAAAATGGACCTGCTGCTGCCCAAAGCCAAGCCCATTAGCACTTGTGGTGGCACCTCTGTGCTCTGTGATAGCATGTATAAGAAAGGGTAAAAAGTGTTGCACAGCAGCTGTGAGAGAGACAGGAGTAATAGAAATGTGAGAGAAACAGCCCTGCAGACACCAAGGTCAGTGAAGAAGGAGGGAGAGGAGGTACTCCAGGCATCAGAGGAGAGATTCCTCTGAAGCCCATGATGAAGACCATGGTGAGGCAGATGGTCCTCCTGCAGCCCATGGAGGGCCCCACAGTAAAGCAGGTGAATGTGTCCTGAATGGAGCCTGTGGAGACCCCGTATCAGAGCAGGCTCTTGGAACTGCAGACCATGGAGAGGAGCCCATGCAGGAACAGGTTTTCTGTGGATCCACAGGGGACCCACAGCAGAGCAGTCTGTTTCTGAACAATTGGGCCCTGTGGAAAGGACACATGCTGGAGCAGTTCTTGAAGAAGCGTTTTCCCTGGAGGGGACCCCACATTGTAAGTCTACCTGGTTATCTTCTGAGTTTAAATGTCAATCCTAAATTGAAGTTTAAGTCAAACATTCAACACTGTCTCCTTGATTCTTTGTGTGACTCATGGTGACATGTAAACTCTTCAGCTAGTGTAGTCAGTGGGATCATGCTCTGGCACAATCAGTTCTATTCCAAATTTTGTGTGGAATTTGACACTTTTCACAACTAAAAAGCCCAGAGATTCTTTAACTTTTGTACCATTCCTGGAAGCCACAGCCTCCATCAGGTGTGGATAAAATAAATAACTGCTCTGGATAGAAAATCAGTGGTAGTAGCAGAATTACATTCTTAAATACAACAAATAAATCTCCCATAGGCATCTACCTCATTAAATTAAACATAAAATAAAAAATAAAGTCGGCAGGTGGGGCAAGCTGGGATGCTGGATGTCAGCTCATCCAAACCGCTTAAGTTGCTCCCAGGCTCCTGTTTCTATCACTCGGATGAGGTGTCTTTGTAACAGAACTCGGGCATGACTCTCAGTATGACTGTAGCTCTCTACAAGAACTTCTCCCAGAAGGCGATACTAGTGATGTAGCACTGTACTGGTCTGCTTGAACAGTTTTCTAGCACTCTTCCAGCAGGCTTTGTAACTGTTCACATCTTTTATGATGCCACATCTTCAAATTAGTGTTATAAAGCACTAGCCCGGCACATTCTTGTAGTCACTGGAGGTGAGAAAAAACCACACAAAATTTACTCTTTGTGTCTTAGCTCCACAGGACCCAGAGACAAAACTAATGTATCCTTCTTAGATGACAAACTAGCAAAATACAAACATGAAGATAGTCTGACAAATATTTCACAATGGAAAAAACCCAAACATGACAAGGGAAATTGCACAGTCCCATTTCTGCCATATCAGACTAGTAACTTTCCCTGGGTGGCTTAATTTCAGCCCTAAGTTTTTTATATGTTCACCTATAACCAAAATTCCCCAGCTGAATCAAACTTTCACATTGCTGGATGCAAATTAAGGCAGCAGATTTAATTCCAGACTGGAGCCAGCTCAGCTTCTGTGTGTAACTTTTCACTTTGTTGCTGTGTTGTTCATCTCAAATATTAACCTATTGATTATTTGTGCTGCTACATCAGACAAATTTATTACAGAGGTTCTGTTTGTGTGCTTTAATAAAGAATTTCACAGTAATGACCTGGAATATAATGGCCTAGAATTAGAGGTTGGGTTTTTTGTTTGTTTGGTTAGGTGTGTTTTGTTTGTTTCTTTGTTTTTGTTTGGTTGGGGTTTTTTTGTTTGTTTGTGGGGTTTTGGGTGGGTTTTTTGTTTGTTTGTGTGTTTTTTGGTTGTGGCTTTTTTTTTTTGTTTGGTTTGGTTTGGTTCGGTTTGGTTTTTTTGGTCAGGCTATGGGTCTATAAAAATTCTGTAACATTTGTGGTTTTAACATATGTGAATAGGAAATCTGCATTTCTACAAAATAGTTCCTTATGTTAAATCCATGACACCTGATTTTGGCACATATGATCACAGCTTCTGAAGTTTTATTAACAAAACCATTTTTATAATTGGTTTTGATTCTGGCTTGCCTGTGATACATTTCCTTTGGTATACACTTGGTATTTTAATTCCTTCACTGCAGCGAGTGTTTTCAATGACAAATGATAGTTGCAACTCCCTTTCCTTACCCTTGATAGGCTCTAATCTTTTCAAAGTCAAGTCTCTTCCACCCAATGACTGTATTGTGGTCAGGATTTTAGTCAACTGACAGTGCCCCCAACAAAATGTATTGTTTGTTAGCACTCTAATTCACACAATGTGAATCCATAGTGTGTGTCAGTGATCTTGGTCTTCTCTTAGTGTTTTATCATGACAAAAACTGTTATTCCTGCTGCTATTCTGACATTCCTGTCATCCTGTGATTCTGTTGTAGACAGCATAAGTGGATCAGCTCAGAGCATATCTACTGAGCATATCTGTGTTGCTCAGTCCAGCAATCATGTGAAGTCCCGTGTGTATAAGAGTGTATGTGGAGCACTGCCAAATCTGTTGCAAGTGGAGGGTGTTGTGAGTGGAAGAGCAATGCAGGAGAGCAGCAAGCAATAGAAAGGGTGGCAAGAGGCCTGAGGGAAAATAATACAGGCAGCACAGGAGAGGTTACAGGGAGAAACTGAACTATCAGCTACACGGCTGGATAACAGCAACATAAGAGAAAGAGCAATTCATAAGTGGAAGGACCATTGGGAGAATAAAAGCCATCGATAAAGCTCTATTTTTTTTTTTTTATTGTTTTCTCTTCAAAGCAGTCTAGAGTACAGAGAGTACTTCTGAGATATATGGCCTCAGGAGATAAGAATTAAACAGAGACTTGGGCATCATATATGGGTCTCCCTGACATATGATAGGCTGACTGGGAATAAATTTCTTTGAGCATAGTTTTAAACTGTTCTCTAGATTTGCCACACTCATAAACAGACTTGTTTACTGAAAGCCAGTGGAGCATGTTAGAGTCTGATAAACAGACTCCGTTTCAGCACACAGGACAGAGAGGGCTGATGTCCCTCATCGCTGTCTCTGAAGGCAATCAGGAAAGCTGTAAGGAAAGAATACAGGGAACCCCAAGACCACACAGCCCCATCTTACTAAAGCAGCATCTCCCTAACTCCTCATGGCAAAGGCCATGATAGCTCCATGGCTGCCTGTGCCCCATGGCTTCTGTCTGTCAACAAAAAGTTGTCAAAAAAAGTACACCTAAGAATTACTTAACAGTATAATCTATTAAGATTTTTGTGGAACTTCACCTACTCAGTTACTGAAGGAATAGCAGAGAATCAAAATTTAGTGCAGGCAAGTCTAGATAAAAGCACTTTTGTTTCAGAAATAATGAAGAGTGTCAAATTCTGCTGGCTTTACATTTGCAAATTCAAAAATTATTCATTACATGTGTGGCTTTCAAGTTACATGTTGCTGTTCTACACAGGGCTTTCACTTTTCATAGGTATTTGCTCCATGCCATGTTTACATATACATATATAAGCATTTGTGCAGACCTACTAACAAAAACAAAAATTTTCATACTTCAATCCCTCTCCTTTCTGCAGTCTGCTGACCCCAGCTCTGACCAAATTAAATTTAATGCCAAAATTCTCACCCCAATTTCCAGTGCCTAGATAGCTCTGCAAACCTTGTTAAGAAATCCCATCTGTCCGGTGCATGGCGTGCCAACAAGGGCTTTCTTCAGTCCCTGTGGCAGCTTCAAGTGCACGGACATTTAGCTTGCAAAGGTATTTTTTTCCATCCTTAAAATTTCTAAATTTGCCCTCAGGCTTGAGATCTTAGTTTGGACTTATTTCTCTTGACCCCAGCTTCACAGGTCCATTGTTGTGTTCTTGTTCTTCTGTCTTCAGGAGGACAGAATACTCAGAAAGAAGTAAGAAATGGAAAAGGAGAAAAGATGTATGGGATTTTTTTGGAACACTTTTAATTGCTCTTAATTTCTCACTATGTTGAGAATCACACAACCACGGCAAGCTGCTGCATGGCAAGGTACCTTATTCTTAGAGAAGGATTACTGGTTCAGTCCATTTGCATTAAAATCTTTGCATTTCAATATCTCCTTAATTCCAACTAGATTTTAAAAGCATGCAGTGTCATCATTAATCACTTTGTGTGAGGGGGGAAGACTTTACCCTTTGAAAGCCATTTCTGAAGAATCAAATGGTATTTGGGAATAGCAAACAGGCTGACCAAGGGTGAATCTTGCCAGATGAATGTGGTCACCTTTTGTGAAGTGTCTGTGGAGGATAGAAGAGCAGTGGGTGTTGTTTATCACAGCTATAGCAGGACTTTCCTTATGGTCTCCCACAGCATTTCTCTATCCAAGTTAGGATGTTAAGATCTTAAGGGAACTATGAGATGGGTGATAATCTGACTGCATTGTCAGAAAGTGCAGTGGTTAATGGTTTGTGTTTTGCCAGTTAGCAGAGTTCCTCAGGGGGCAGTTCTGCGTCCATTCAGTATCTTTTATTCTCTTCAGTATCTTTAACCTTGAAGAGGAGATGGCGTGCGCCCTCATCAAGTCTTGGGACAATCCTAAACTGAGGGTTCAAAGGAGACATTCAGAAAGACAGGCTGGAGGAATGGACTGATGTGAACCTTGTGAAATTCAACAAGGACAAATGCAAAGTCCTGTACCTAGGGTGAAATAATCCTCTTCAGAAAACTGCAGCCATTACATTGAAGGACATGATTATTCCCTTCTGGGAGCATGTGAAATATTGCATTCACTTCTGGGAGCTCCAGGGTGATAAAGGTTGTGATAAATGGAAGCAAATTCATCTGATCAGGGGCTGTAGGATTTATCCTGTGAGGAGAGGCTGAGAAACTGGGACTTATTAAGCCTGAAGAGGAGATGGTTTTGAACAAACCTAACAGTAGTCCTCCCATACTTGGAGGGAGGTCATCAGGAAGATGGGACCAGACTCTTTACTGCAGTGCAAATGAGATCCAGGAAAGAATGAGTGATAGCAACCATAAATTTCAAAAGGGAACATTCCAACTGGATATAAGGAAAATTTGTCACCCTGAAGATAATAAAGCATTCGAGCAGGTTGTTCAGAGACTTTACAGATTGGATGTCCTTGGAGGTTTTTGTGACCCATGTGGTAAAAGTCCTGAGATTTGTGTCATGCAGGGTGTATGACACCCTGCCTGGAGTAGGAGGCTGCACTAAGGACTCCCTGAGGTCCTTTCTGACCAGAATACTTCTACAGTTCTAAGGTTCACAAATAATTCCTGAGATCTCAGAGGTTTTTTAATGCTGGAGGAAGTATTTTATTCTCAATTCTGTGAATATTGTGGGGTTGATGTGTGTCAAATTACTGAAGTTGTTGCCTGAGATGACTATCTGCCTCTTGTTCTCCAATTTAGTATTTGGGAAAGGGCAGCCTGCACCTCCATAACCTGTGCTTAAAACATTAAATTCTTATTTAACTGCAGGACTATTCCATGTGATTTTTCTTCTCCTTATAGCCATAATGGCATTATTTTAATGAACTGATAGTAGATCATTCAATCCCAAATTGGTTTAATGCTTTGTCTTGATTCTGACATCAGATTTCTAACATTGAAATCACTCTTATTTTTAGCTTGCTTGAAAAATATATTGACAACTAATGGTTCTTAGTTCAGTGATTCTGTTTCTTAATGTCAGTGTTAAAAACTAATCAGAGCTTTAGTCCACAGACTTGTTAGCAGATTCTCTCTCTGACTGAAGTTCCTAATTACCTGCCAGACCAGGCATTACGGACACTATCAGAGATGTACTTAAACTCCCACTCCTCTGAAAATTACATTAATTGATGTCTTATGAAGTATGATTTGTGTTCAGATGTTTGGTGTGTTGGACCATTGCCTTTTCTCGAGATTTTGGCATATGTTTGGTATCTGTTAACTTTTCTTTCACAAAAACAGTTTCAAGTGAGACTACCTCAAGGAAGTGAGAATAATTGTGTGTAGAAGTACAAACCTTTTTTATTACCCCCACAGACATCAAATAATCTGCGTCTTGTTTGTTTCAAGGAGATAAATTTTTCTGAACTATTAATATAGGTTATTTCCTTTGACCTACTCTGTGGTTTCAACAGCCTTTACTAGGTTCATTGTTGTATTAATTCATTGCACACCACTATAAGAAACCTTTGGCTCTTCTCATTTAGATTTTTCATTCTGCAAGTGAGTTACTTGCCTTTTTATTTCCCATAACTTCTCATATGATCTCATTCATCAGCAAGACCTGATATTGAGAGAATCAGTGAACTGATGGGACGTGATCGAAAGTACAGACTTGACCATCCTATGATAACAATTGTTTTGTGCCAGTACTGGTTGTCGCGGTTCACTACAGCAGATTGAGTATCTGTCCACATGTGGCAAGAACCTGAGTTCTATTTAAACTAGGAACAGTCTCATTGTTTGCAACTTTTAACACTGCTGAGGTACAAGCATTGGAAAGACCTTCACAGTATTAAGAAGGCAAGGTACAGATCAAATTCAAGGTCATTTTTGTAGCTCAGTTCTATTTAAGGGAAATACAACAAAAATCAATCCTAATTGGCCATTTATGAGCTTTTTAAAAAGTTTTTCCTTTAACTCCAGTTCATTGCTTTCTTCCTTTCTTTCTTCCCTTAATTTCTGTCCTATTTTGATTGAAAATGCTCTGAAAGGGTGTATTTATTGATGGAGCAACTCTTGACTCATGATGTCAGAGGGACAGTCTGGCTCCAAGCACATTTGAAGAGCTATCTAATGGCAGCCCTAATGGTCCTAGCCCTTGACCGTAACCTCATCTGAAGCTTCACTTAGCCATTCTTCTCCCATAAAAAGCATTCTATTACTTCCTTCACATACTCTTGACTAGGTTTTGGCTATTATTTTTCTTTTGCATTATACAAGTGATTCAGAAATAGAAAAATGAAATCTAAAAAGTCAAGGTCCCGATACTGCCAAATTGTTTTACAGAGCTTTCATTATAGTCTGTGGGTGTTTTATTGTTGATGACACTGGGAGAAGAATTGGTCTCTACATGCTCATTGTAATCCAAGTGGCTCAGTTGAAGAGTGTACAGTGTCACTAATAAGCTCCCATCAGAGAACAGCAACAGCAGGCTGGTTTCCTGGCACCAGCTGTGTACCTTACTGTGCCCTGCTACTGTTGAAAATGAGAACGACACATGAATTCTCCTGATCAGAACACATTATGGCAACATGCGGAAACGAGCAAGTTTCATTTTCCACAGCAGAAAGGAAGATACACCATAAAGGCTAAATGTTCCAAAGGACAGCTCTCCCGGGTATACTCTGGGTAAAGGATAAGTGTCCTGGGGACACTCTGTATTAAAGAGAGCCGAAGGCCTGACAGCAAAGCAGGAACAGTCAGACAAACGAAGCTGCCTGAAGCATTAAAGAAGAAAGCTAATTATATGTTTAACTGAATTGATGATAAACAGGGGATTGTGAAGATGTCCTTATTGTCGTTTTTGTTTTGCTTTGCTTTTTGTTGTTGTTTTGGTTTTAGTTTCTTAACTGATAGGCAGAGCCTTGGTCCTGAAAAGACAATCTTATTATTCATCTCAATCTACACTTTTCACACAGGATGAAATCTCAGAGGTAGGTATAGCACTCTTTTCAGTGTCTCCATAGTCTGGCTTTTGAAGGTTAGGTGAGCACCAAAATGTTATCTTTTGTTTTCTTTTTTGATTTTTCTGTGTACCACGAGATTCCATGTCTTCCCTTTTGAAGCTTATGCTGTCTGTTGCTTCTGTGTTTCCTGTATCCCCTTCTAGTCCCTCTTGCTTTTTCTATTCCTCTTTCAGATTTCCGCTGCTCTTCGAGCTTTATCTGTGTAACTCCTTGGAGCTTCATGCTGAGGAGACATGATTTGACTGCAAGTTTTCAAGAGTCACAAATGAAATGCACTCAGGAACTCTCTGTCTTTTGATGCCAAGTGCAAAAAACTTTCCTAAATGCTGTAGCTTTGCCAATCAATTACTGAAGCCTGTGAGAAAAGCATGGAGTAATAAAACTATGTGTAATACTGAAAGGAATACCAGAAAGTAGAAACAGTCTTGATTTAATGGAGAGGAGCATTATTGATTCCTGCCCTCCACAACAGAGCTTAAAGGCAAATAAAATCCATTCTTTTCAATGGCGGACATTTTAAAAGCCTGTGTAATGTTTCAAAACATACTGCACTGGAGTTGCATTGTCTCTTTATTTTTGCACATTTCTGTTTTACCATGAGCAAAGTTTTTCTGCTACACCATTCCAAGAAGTAATTCCTTAAATACTACAATCAGAATCTCCATAGATCAAATTGCATCTGGGTTACCAGCTTGTCAAATCTCAGCCAAACAGGATCTAACACTTCAAAATAAAATCTCCAAGGAAACCCTACAGCTTGCAGGAAATTATTTGAACACTTGGAAATGCCTGACTTTGATTCAGCACCACTTTCAACCCCCAGCGTATAGGTAGGGAGAACCATGATCTTTGAAGTGTATCTTTCTCTACTAAATAAGACAAGATCACCTGAGCTTCTTCCAAAGCTGTGGTTTACTTAGGGTCATGTTGTAGTCAGTTCTGGGTTTCCTTATTTCTTCCACTTCTCCCTTGTATTTTCAGCAACATTAGAAGCACCTCCCCATGAAAGGTCCTTGCTGAATCAAGGCTTGGGAAACTTCAGTACATGATCTTCACTCATTCTTCACCTTCAGTTTTAAAATGGCCTCTGTTTCTTCCTGCGGTAAAAGACACAGCAGAAACTGCTGTGCTTCGGTAGTAGAATAATGTCAGCTGGCTTTCAATCCCACCTGAAGAGAAAGTACTGCCTTTGGCAAAATGCTATAGGGTTCTCTTGGGTAGAAGGATTAAAAGGATTTTATAACCATGGATATAATGTTCCAGTTCTCTTTCTTCTTCTCCCCCCGCCCCCATTTATTTATTTATTTAGTGTTGGGGTTTTTTTGTTTGGCTTTCTTCTCTAGATCTAGTGGTATTATTTATAATGTACCCTATACTTATTAATTTTTTATTAAAAAAACCCCAAACATGAATCAAAACCAAACCAAGAAAAAAT
Source organism: Megaceryle maxima (assembly GCA_024605025.1). Taxonomy (NCBI): domain Eukaryota; kingdom Metazoa; phylum Chordata; class Aves; order Coraciiformes; family Cerylidae; genus Megaceryle; species Megaceryle maxima. Next base: position 10,245 of record JANHGN010025900.1, read on the forward strand.
GCAAACTTCCAGTATAAAAACTGATTTTATAGTGAAAACTGGACAACCTCGCTACTTTGGATTATCGAAACAATGAGCTTCTTGGATTTACTGGAGAACTCAGGCAGTTTTTACTCCTGCTGTAGTCAGTCAGCATGGTGTTCCCAATCATTTGCCAGAGAGATGGCTGTGCAGCTACACAATATGCTACCTGCATCATAATTACTCTGACTTTGCATAGATATATGCTGGAGATACACTTCCTTGTGTACTCCCATACAGTGCTACTTGCAGATCTGTTGTTTTCAATTATAGCAGATTTTTTTAATATATCTTTTACAAGACTGCATGTAAGGAGGAATGCTACTTAACCTGACAAAAGGAGAATCAAAATTCCTCTCTACCCTCTTACTGGAAGTTTGAGCAGTGAGAGGAGCTTGTCATCTTTCCTGACAGGTTGGTACCAGAATAGACTGGTCAAGGAGGCAACTAACTCGTATCTAGTAGTTGTAGGCCTGATGTCACCCTTACCCAGCTTGCTTCTTCCTACCCACCTTTGAAGACAAATGAGAGCTCTCATAGGCCTCTATCAGAAAAGGCTGGTGAATAATTTTACATGTCATCACCTATTCCTACAGGCTTTATGCAGGGAATTATCAGACAGGCTCTCTACTCCATGTAATGAATAAAATGGAATAAGTTGCACCCTATTACTTCTTTCCCCATAGTATATTACAGCTTCATGGTAAAACCACTGCACCAGTTTACTTGAAATCCTCTTTGCAGACACTTGCTCCATTTTCCTCCACTGGCCTATTTTTATTCTCTTACTAATTTTTTTTCCCTAACTGAAGAATCTCTTATCTATCAGAAACATTGCTTTTTGGACCTGGGCATAACTTTTGTGACATCCACTGTTTAACAGTTAGAAAACAAGAGTTAGTGCTTAGAAGTAGTAATTCTTTACAGCAAAACAAGCTATGGAGACAGCGTATAGACTGCATTAAGGGTCTAAGTACAACTAGCCTCTTTATCAAAATCCTAAGGAATTTAGGCTTCACAAGCCTAAAAGTGTCAGTTCCCCCTATGGCCACTTCTGTAAGGCAGTGCAAGTTGTCTCCTCAGTATGCACCTGCTGAGCATCAAGTCGTCCATTCCCGATCTTTGTCAGAAGCTTTTCATAAGAGCTATTAGTCTTTTTCTAAGTCTAATTCGCTGATTTCTTGATCAGTGCCTTTTCCAAGTTCTGTCTTTAAATGATGAACTGTCAAAAATCTAGTCTTTCCTTTGGTAAACTATTTTATTCTCTACTTTTATTTATTTTTATTAATTCTTTTTCAGAAGGAGGCCTAATGATAACAATTTGGGAATGACATACATAAGTAATCTGCAGAAAACAATTACTCTCAGTGTGAGATTTATGAAGAATATAATTCAGTGGGCCATCAACAGCTGGTCCCTTCCCAACGTCTTAGAACTAGAAAGAGCTGACTCTGAATGTTTTCAACTTCTAACGTTAATTAAATGTTCACAAGACTTTCTAATTAATTATGTATACTGGTATTCTGGATCTTGAGTGACCTTTCAAGCATTTTCTTCTGCACAAATTAAGAATGTCTGCTCTTCTATATTTTATACAAAATAGCATTTATATGAATGAATAAGAACATTTAACATTACTGTGAACAAGTAAATATATACATATAAGTAAATGTAAACACACTGGGGTGGGTTGATCTTCACTGGATGCCAGGTGTCCGCCAAAGCTGCTCTATTCACTCCCCCTCCTCAATCAGACAGTGGAGAGAAAACATAAAGAAAGACTCGCGGGTCAAGATAAAGAGAGATCAGTCACAAATTTCCATCACGGGCAAACCAGACTCGAGTTGTGGAAAATGACTTTAATTTATTACCAATGAAATCAGAGTATGTTATCACAGAGGTGTTACAGCCGCTGCTGATGGGCTCAGCCTGGCCAGTGCTGTGTCTGCCGCCAAGCGATTCGCCACTGCCTCTGTCAAATGCAGGAGAAGCTTCTGGCAGCTTCTAACAGAAGGCACCCCTGTAGCCCCCTGCTACCAAAACCTTGTCAGGCAAACCCAACACACACACACTCCTACATATATATGTATATAATCCAAATGTGCATTCTTTCTCCTCTTTCACCTAATTTATAAACTAAATAAACTATAAACTATAAATTAAATAAATCCACTGTAGGCAACAAAATCCACTCTTTTAGTTAAAGCATCACTTCTTACCACTGGTATGCAGATGTGAATTTATACAACTTATCCTTTTTGTTTTGAAATATAAGAGACAAAAACAGGCTTGACAAATATATTTAAAAACAGATCTCTCATAAATCTAGATTACAGTAAAAATCCCCAAAATTTTAAAATAAACCAAAAGTTTATGGAAATTTTTCAATACTAATACAAATTTTGTCCAGTTTGCTACACAAATGCTTCAGAGTTTTTAACCAGGTCTAATATGTGCATTAGTAGTGATGCTGACCTTCCTTTAAAAATATCCCTGATTTAGACGTTTCTCCTTGTACTGAAGAGATCTCTAACCTTTATCCTCCATGTAGGGGAATAATGACTCTTCTTGGAGATACTGTCAGGACTGTTACATGCTGGTGTAACCTGAAAGCATAACTGATGAGCATTAGCAACAGCCTCTAGTCAATCGCTCTCAAGATCACTGAGCAAGAAGCTTAACAGTCCTGATTAAAATATCCATCTACCAATGTTCTTGACAACTGAGCTTGAAAAATGTGCTATAGAAAAGATAATATTAGGAATGCTTTAAATAGGCCTCCACATCTAATAAATTTTTGAGTTACAGAACAATGTGGAGGCTTGGAACATTTTAATGTTTATATACAATTAACTTATTAGAGTCATACTGGATAAATACAGCATGGGTGTGAGAATTTTTGTGATTATATGTATATACTACATCTTTGATGAACTTTGCAATCATTGTACTCACAATTATCCATGACTTCATTTCCTGAGGTAGGATAGGTTCATATTTTCTCTCTTTTCATTCTTAAAGCTGCTTTCTAGCAATATTTTTATAATCTGTGCAGAAGAAGTAAGATATTCTTCTCTGGAACCTTTTCATTGTGACAACACTTCGCACAGCAGGCCAAAAATAGGAGGATTTAAAGTTTAAAATCCACAAGGGATTTGGTATTGCGCTGAGTATTTCTGGCTTTGTTCCACAGGATGCAATGACACAAAAGCTTATATATAAAATCTCACCTTACGCAGCAATTTCAGCTCTTTAATCCTTGCTACTAGTTCATTTCTGTAAGTCTCTTCCAGAAATTAATCATCTAGACAGGATAAGTTCAGGCTGTGACCAAAATATCCAAAAAGCTTTCTACACTCCACTGTACCCCACATAATTTACAATTAATAAGGCTAGTACCAAAGATACCAACCTTTATCTTATCAGCTTTGGTATGTTTTTAATGACAGATTTTACATGATTTTTCACTGGTTTTAATGCTTTAATAGTTTTCAGTTTTCTTGCTGTTCAAATAGTGGGATCTCTTCTTCTGCCTCAGTAGTCTCTTATCATTTTTACTTTCAATTAATTATGTTTTATGCTACTTGCAGACAAGTTGCTCTAATGGTAAAAAAAATCCTTTTATTTATTTCACACATTAACAGCATTGATGCTGGAGAATTTTAATTCCTTGTTGCGTGGATTGTTCTTTTTTTCAAATAACTGGACCATAGGTTCCTCTCCTTCTGCATCTCTGCTATAATGGATTGTAAAGTCCAGTGCGACAATGAGAGTCTTCACTCTCAGGTGAGAGTGTGTATGTATCTTGTAGAAGTGTTGACTTGTACAGGTCTTTTCCAGCCTAAAGAAACAAGTCATCTGATTTAATTTGCTAAATTTTTAGGAAGTAAATGAATCTATTTCGTCTTCCAGATTCCATAGAATTCAATATGGTCATAATCACAAAGTAATATATGATAATAAAATATATGTATGATAGTGAAGAAATATTAGTGAGATCAAGCCTTTATCTCCTGGCTTCAGCTCCATATACTTGTATGTAACCAGAGCTCAGAGAGCTACTGCTGGTGACTGGTCACTGCAATAAATACCCTATTCTCGTGCTCTCTTAAAGAATTTTGTAAAAACGTCTGTCTCCTGTATAGGAAATGAAGCTATATTAAGTGCTGGACTTAGGAATGAGTTGTATTTTTTGAGTTTGGTTTTGTTTTTCTTTAATATGGTTTTAGATTCCTTTACAGAAAAGCATTCTCCCTGATGGTGCTAGTACTAATGGAGGAGATAATCCAAACTCACTGGAAAATTTGTATTTGCTAAACTTCTTGGTATTTAAAAAAATTATCAGTTTAGGGCTTTTGGGATTCCAAATGTAGGTTTGGAATCATTAACGGTGTGTTAGAGATGTCTTCATACCAAAGGGTTCAGTGATGAGTAGTTACATATTTTGTCAGGACCTTCAAATTGGAATCAAATGCACTACTCTTGTGTATTAAGGACTGAAATACAAATTGTTTTGTGAGATATTGCTCTAATTAAAACAAAAAAACTCAAGGAAATATTCACATATTCCCTCTGAGGGCTCCCAGGAGGCAAAATAATGGAAACTTATATGAATGGCTGCACAAAGTTTAACTTCTAACAACTATTGTCATAATATCTCTACAGAGAAATCTATGAGGCTCTACACAAAAGTTTAGTAGCTGGCTTCACTGTTCTACTAGATCATGAAATTATAGGGAAGTGAGAAAGTACCTCAGCATTAAACAGTATGGACATTGGCACCTGGAAATCTCTGCTACCATACAACAGAGCAAAAATACAAAATTTATTTTGACCAGGTAAAGGAAAACAAAGAATTGTCTACTTTTAGCTATGAATGTAACTCTAAAAATGAGTAAAGATCTGCACAGTGGTTCCCAATTCAGCTATTAGGGAACAGATGGAAGCAGAGGAATGATCCCGATTTATAAGATCCTTCAAGTATTATTCTCAAATATTGCTTCTTGTGCTATGCAGGTGAAGTCTGACTAACAAGCTGATGTGAAGAAAAAAAGAAAAAAAGGTTTTATAAATATTCTTTAGAAATTAAGCAAAAAATACATGGTTTTAAGTACCTATATTTAAGCTTCCATTTTTGATAATGCTGCTTGAGATGTGGAAGGCTGGCAGAGAGATTGTCTTTATTGAAGTTGCCACCGGTGTCACTTTTAAGTTCTCCAGTGAACCTCTCTCTTGCAAGGCAGTTAGAAAGTGAAACTTGGGAAAGATCACAAACAAACTGAGGGACCTGAATCCTCATAGAGCAAAATTGAAAGTAAGGTCTGCTGAAGGACTAATGAAGCAAAGACACTGTCCCTTGCTCTATTTTTATCACAATAGCTAACCAGAACCCCAAACATAAAAGCACAATAGTTCAATGATACATGTGTGTTTATATCCTCCCCTGTCCCCCAAAAGAATGGATTTCCCTATTGAGATGCCTGTTGAGCAACCACAGAGGGAAAGCTACAGAGTGTGAATAAAGCATGAAGCTTTTTCATGCTTCTATTTCTGTTAGTTTCCTACTACTTTTTATGAACTGGATGTTTACACAAATGCTTTAAATGTGCATTTTTAAAACTGGATCAGGGTGAATAAAATAACATCTGTAAAACAAGCGTTCATGAAACATGTATGTTCTACCATAGTTAAGGACTGTCAAATCAGTATTTGGAGGTTGTCTGAGAGTTTTTAAACAATTCCAAGAGCCACAGGGTGCAAGAAAACACACATCAATAGCACAGTCATTCTTTTAACATTGATTTTCAGAATACATGCCAAGCAATTTGCACTGTGTACTGTACAAATGTCAGTCAGAGATAGAAGGATGGCCACAAGGGATGACAGTGATAAAATCTTCCATAGCATCAAAATCCTAGCTTTGGTGGAAAAAAAATCAGCCACGGAAAAGTTAGGATTCTAATAAGGATGAAGAGAATTATAATTAAAGGGGTTAAATTGACTCTTTCTCCTCATTACCTCAACTCATACTCCTCCCACAAAGTGTTTAAAAAACAGATTTAGTGGCAATACTGAGTTAACAACCACTATCAGTCTCCTAGGTCCTATCTATCCCTCCTTTATATATTTCTACATATGGAAAGAAACTGTCATGATGAAAAACCACCAAATGGATCTTCCCCATATTGTTAATCAGAGGAAAATTGATGCTGTAGAAGAATATGACCTTATAAAATATCAATGTTTGGTTGCAGTAGATAGACAAGATCAAAGTCTTTGGAGATCTAGATTCAAATGCACTTCAATCTTCGATGCAGCAAATATGCCTCGTGATTTGCAGACATATACGAAGGTTCATTTGGTCAAAATTATAACTCTTGATCAATTTAAAACTATTAAATTACAAATTTATACAGAAAGCAAGTCAGAAAAAGATATGTTGGTTTTTAAAATTTTTTCAACACATGCCATGTTACCTTCTAGACAGAAATTTCAGTTTCCCAGATCTGCAATTTAATGAATTTCTATTTCAATGGAAACTAGAAATAACAAAATTTATAGTTCTTTTTAGAATAATACAGTTAGATATAGCCCTGCAGTTCCAAGGTTCAATAATCAAAGCAGTAGTTTCCAGTCGTGTAGTCATTGCATTGCATTTCTAAGGTGTACAAAGCAGTAATTTCAAACATACACACACCCCCCATATATATAGAAAGAGATATCATGCACACATAAATATAAAAGAGAATATGCAAACATTTTAAAACATTATTCAAGTCTTTCCAAGATGCAATGCCAGCTATTCATAAATATGCATGTATTTTAGTGTTTATGTAAAATTATATAGAGAAGAACACATAAATATAAACACGTATATGTGTATACATAAATACAATTTACATGTACTGCTTGTCAGTACATGCAATTCTTTTATCTGTGGGTTGGTGGGGTTTTTAATTTTTTTATTTTTACAAATACAAAATGATAACCACAAATGTAAAGTTGTCTGTGGTTCTACAGTAGCATTTCAGTAATTGGACACATGGAAAATTTTGGTTTAATAAAGAATACGATATGATTTGCCCTTCTGCATTTCTCTTGCTATGATAAGCTTTCTATTATTTTTAGTAAAGGAAGTTTTGACAGATAGATTTCAGAGAAGTACGGTTTTGACAGATATTGAATTTATGGTCATTACTTCATTGTTTAACTCCATCCTTTGTCCTAAAATTTTGTGCCAAGCTTGTAAGGGGAAAGAAAGAATAGTCAGTGGATTCCCATTTGAAATAGCAGTCTAATGTTTACTGCATTTATTGAATGGCCTTAAGATTGAATTTGTGTTTAAATGCAACAACCATTTACACTCTTCAAACCATTTAGGACACTTTGGAGCAGACCACACAGGAAATTGTTGGAATATTTGATGCCTGAAGTCTTGGACAGAGCATTTATCAGCACACTGACTGTCCAAACTATTTCCATCTGTCCTTAATATAGCATTGTAATGGCAATGCTGGGCAGAAAAGGCAGCCCATGGTCATTGCTAGAAGAGCTCTGAAGCCATCTGCCCCAAGGGCAGGTGGAAATTGAAGTCAGCTGTAGCTGAGGCTGCACAGAAGGGTAATATGCAGCCCTGTTGTGGAATCACCTGGAGCTTTTTATCCTCTCTGAAATGGCTCACATAAGGCTGTTTAGAAGCTGTAACTGCATAGACATCTTGCTGTTTGCAGTGAGGCTGTAAGCGGAAGATTTATGAACACCTAAAGGGTTCATAAGAACAGATTTCTTTGAAGAATAGCAAATCCCGTTACTTTTCTCAAAAACTGTATGGAAATATTTTTTTGTCCCCTCTTTATAGCCATCTATCAGTTCAAATGCAGCTATTTATAAAATCTTTGCAATCACTAAATCAGTCCAATGTACTGATGCAATTCTTTCATATCAGTTCACAAGGCAAATTAAAGTGTATATATAATATATACATATAGATACTGTATACATATATATAATCAAAAAGTTGCCTTTATTCCATATCACATGAATTATTCTCTGATAATAATTTACAAAGCAAACCACATTAGAAAAGTCACCCCTTGCATATGTATCAGAGCCAGTTCTAAATGCTTATCTCATTCTTATGCTAGTTGAAATCCATTCATTTGATTTACATTAATATAAGACTGGTAGAATATGAGCTAGAAAGAAGGAATCAGGTCAACATTTTTTAATCAGAATTTTAATATTCACACAGTCAGTGTGGTATGTAGGTTAACTTCATAACAGCACCATAAAGTGAATTGATACGCAGTACTGTATCATGCCAACATAGCATTACAATCTATAATTTAAAACTTTCCCTTTGAAACCAGCTAAATACAGATTAAGAAGATAGATGGAAAGAGCTTCATCATCTATCAAGTAAATAAAACTATACATCAATGAACATGCATAGGCATTCTTCTTTGTCATCTCCTGTGCTCTGTGTGAGTAATCCATTCTTGATTAGCTGAGAAACTTCTGTAGATTTTTATACTTTTATATATTTTATATATTCCATGGGGTAACATAAATTGATGTTAAATTATACTAACAATATGCCATAAGAACCATCATTGTCGATTTCTTCACAGAACAATGAATTGGTGCTATAATTCTTAAATGCTTGGTAAACAAATTTCTTCACTTCTCAGCAGGAAAACAAAGTATCAAATACACTGTTTTTGGGGGTGATGTTGTGTAGGTGTTTGTCACACTTTCAGAGCAACTAACATTTTGTTGTTGTTTTGGAAAATGAAAGTTGTTCTAAACATTGGAATGTATCAAAATCTGATTGATTTTTAATTTCATTTTTACGTCAGAAAAGGTTGAACACTTCAGTCTGGTTTTGATCAGTGAGGGAATAGTTCTCATGTAGAATCCTTGTGTGTGAGGTTAGGTACTGGCAGTTTATATGTTAATTTATGCTGAGGTGATTGGTATTTCCTGGAACTGGGGCAACAAATTACATGATAAATTAAAATATATATGAATACCTCCTCTTCTTTCCACTGTGTTCACTTGTCTTGTTCATGTCCCCTGTCCATGCTTACGTGCTCAGCTGCCCCAAAGGAGTCACTCAGCATCCATATTTCAAAGGCATTCCTTGCTTTCACTGTACTTGCCCTCTCACCCTGAAGAAAATGTCTTGCTTTGAGTTCTGCTTTTTTCATTACTCATCTCATATTTCAATACTGCATAACTATCATCTCCATCTCTGCTCCCAGTAGGCTCAGTACAGTATGTCTCCCATTTCATCAGTCACTAGCAGTGAGCACATATGTGAGAAATGATATTGATGAGCCAGGAGGGAAAGTAGCCTGTTTAACCGCTTGTACCATTGTCTTTTAATTGGTGAAATAAAGCATTCAAAATGAAGAAAAATAACTTTCAGTGGATTACCAGAAAGTTATGTCTCTGTCCTCATGATAAATATGTGAGGTAGAAAGTTTATGAGGACTGCAGTTAACCATGTTATCAATTTTCCTTTTACAATGTAAGAAGCCTTCTAAGTAGGAGAACACATGATATGTTTTGACACTTTTTTTCCAGGGACCTTTTCCAGGTTTGACTAGGACAGCAATTTTTCACAATAAGCTGGGAGGGACCACAGCCAAGATAGCCAACTGGGCCAGCCAATGGGATACCTGATACCATAGTGACATCATGCCCTCTATATAAGGGGAGTACTGGCCAGGAAAGCTCATGGTCAGGTGGTTTGCAGGGCTAGGCAGTCATTCAGTCAGTGTTGCACTGCATGTCATTCACTTTATATGTTATTTCATTAGTATTATTGTTATTACTGTTGGGTTTTGGTTTTGGGGGTTGGTTTTTTTTGTGTGTGTTGTTCTAGCAAACTCTCCTTATCTCAACCCCCAGGATTCTGCCTTTTTCTCCTGATTCTCCTTCCTATCCCATGATGGGGGGTGGAGGGGTAGGTGGGGCAGCAAAGGAGAAGCCACATGGTGCTCGGTTGCTGTCTAGGCCTAAACCACCATGGTCCTTTTAGGCACCCAACATGGGGCACAAAGGGTTGAGACAACAACAGATCTGACTGTAGTGTGTTAAACCACTTTTGTTATATGCATTTTTTATATTCTTTAAATAGTGCATGTTCACGATGTTGGTCCATTTGTTTGCGTGGTGGTGTCTGTAAATCCTTATGTACTCTGTGTGTTCCCTGTGGTAATGTCTATCATCTCTGGGAAATGGATCAGGACTATCATGTTGCTGTATTGGATATTGTCGACTTATGATATGATTGTACCACTGGTCATGAGGTTAAGACAGTATTTGTATTTGGCACTGTCATTTATTAGTAATCACACCCAATCTATGGGCAAGACAGGGGAGGAAACTTTCTCAGCTTTTGAGAATTTTTAATATTCTTGAGATGTCCAGGCCAACATGCTCTTAGGTCTTCTGAATGTGCCCCAGGTCTTGTTAGTGTTACACAAACTTTTTTCAAGAATACCACTTGGAGATCTGCCTCAAGGCTGCATAGTTATGAGTGACAGGGTGTGTGGGAGAGTATGGGCAAGTGTTTAGGAGAGTGGTCACCCCTGGACATGTGCAGAATCCCGAAAAACTAGTAAAAAAATTGGAAAAATAGGTTGTCAACCTGGTAGTTCCCAAGAGACACAAATCACTGCAATGTCCATGCCTACTGAGTCCTTTTCAACACTATTCAGTGCCCTCAAGAAAAGAGAAGGTCTGTGGACCTAAAAACAATTCCATAATATTAATTTAATTGAAGAAGAAGGAGTTAAAATACAGAATTACTTGAAATATGAGACTGAAAAGGAAAAGAACTCAGGTTAGTGAAAGAAATAAAATATAAGCTGCAGAAATATTGCCATCAAATTATCAAAAGCGTCTAAAGAGACAAAGAGCATCAGGTGAGAAATAGTTCTCTAATGAAAACCAAATGTCAAAAACATATGACATTTCATCACATTATTTCAAAAAATCTGCTAGAAAGAGCTGCAGCACAAATCACCATCTGTTGAAACATCTATGGACATCAAAATTCAGTCTTTTGATAATGATTTTTTGATACCATCTTTTCAAAAGCAACTTGACTTTAAACTCAGTTAAATACTACACTATTTTGTAATGTCCTTCCTAGCTTTACACAGTAAAAATTGTTCATCTATTTCCCCTTGTCAAAGGTCAGGCTGGACTGGCTACTAAATGAATGACAGGTGCTCTCTGTTAACCTCTCTCTGTTCCAAGGAGGGGAAGAGAAAGGGAATAAGGGAGAGAGACTTATTGATTAGAAAAACAACAAAAAAAAAACCAAAAAAACCCCCAAAAAACCCAGCTCTAATGAAGCAGTAGCAACATAAAGAAAAGATAATGATATTAAAAAGAAAATAATTAAATATGTACAAGTATATATAAAACTAATATCAAACTCCTCCAGAGTCCAGGCTGGACTCAGTGGCAGATGAGAATTGAATTCAGGAACTGGATTCAGAAACTGGATTCAGGATCTAACAAATTGGGATTGAAGGCAGAGTAACATGCAAAGTCCTCCTCAGATACCAACCGTAGAAGATGAGGGCTTCATCCTTGTGATCCCTTAGGTTTATACTGTGTATGACGTACATGGAATGGAATACTTTATTGGTCAGGCTTGGGCCACCTGTCCTGCCTGCTCCTCCCTGCAAGTGTGACCTGTTTACTTGTGACCCTTTTGCTTATGGCACTCCCATATGACACACAAGATTTAGCAGTGACCTCGGTTTCTATTGGAGCCATTATAAGTAAGAGCCTTTCTGCACACCAATCCTTAGTAGTAACTGTAAACATCAAGTGCTATCGCTTCTAGAAGCAGATATCTAGAAAAATATGCCATTAACTTCAGAAAGTGCAGTAACTTAGAAGAGACTTGGCTGAAAAGTACAAGCTCGGAACAGAGAATCAGTTCTGTTCTAGCTCAAACCAGGTCATCCTTGTTTTTAAAAACTGACTTCTCAAAGATAACCTCCCAAACTACTTTGCTAAGCTAAAGACTGTTACTTTATTTTATTTTTTTAATGTGGGGGATATAAGTCACCTTTTAAATACTTACATAAAAAACTACAAACACTGATATAAAGGTAGAGACAACTTCACTAATATCTACATCCTTGAAATAGCTTATACTCCTCCAAAGAAATGGAGTTATACTCCTACCTGCATTAACATTAAATAACAAACATAGCCTATATCAATTATTC
>JANHGN010025903.1:0-22900 GCA_024605025.1 Megaceryle maxima
CCCCCCCCCCCCCCCCGGAGCAGACCCTGACCCCCCCTCCCCCCCCCCCCCCCCCCCCCCCCCCCCCCCCCCCCCCCATCCGCCGTTCTCGGCCCCTCTCGCGTCCCGTACACCGAAAAACTGCGTCTGAGCCCACGGGAGGTCGGGGAGGGGGGGAAAAGAAAGGGGGGGTCGTCGGAGGGCACCATGGTGGCCACTAACCGCCAGTCCCTGCGGTTCTGTCCCCGTCCTGTCTCCTCCGCACACACACCCACCCACTCGCTTCCCCCTCCGCGATCGCGGCCGTTTCTGGCGGCCGCCAGGGCCCGGAGCCGCGTGGGCCTCCGCGGAGAAGCCCGGCGGCCGGCACTCACCTCGCCGAGGGCTGGAGCGGCGGCGGCGGTGTGGCCATGGTGGGCTGAAGCGTGTGGCTGTGCGTGCCGGCGGGCTCGGGTCCGGTGGGGGTGGGTGGGAGCGATGCCATTGGTCTCCATGGAGCGGGGCCAAGCCCCGCGCCTCTGCCGCCCCGTGTACCGAACGCAGGCGGCGCCTAGCAGGGGGGCCTGCCCGCACACGAGTGCTGCATCACAGGGCCCGGCGCTGCGCTGCCCTCACTTACCGAGCGGCTCCATGCGAATAGGCGCCCTCCCCCTCCGCCGTGAGAGCAGGCGGCCCGGCTGTGACACGCACATGTGCTCCGGGGGCTGGCTGCAGGGCCGGGCGGGCGCGCGCCCCGCGAAATGGGAGGAAAATTAAAGGAACAAAGAAAGAGAAGGAAAATGCCGCCGCCGTTAAGAAATAAATGACACCTGAATGAAAGCCGGCCCCGGCCTCAGACATCCTGCAAAGCCCCATCTTCTCCGAGGTCTTTTGCTGGAGCGCACCAAAATCAGTTTGTCCCGAGTACGGCCGCCATGGGGACCCCTTCATGCTGCCCTAAAACCAGTTCTTAAGTATGTAGATGTACAAATATGACTTGGTCATTCTCAGTCCTGTAAAAATAATCATACAGCTCAAAGACTTCCCCCATGCAGTTTTTTCTGGTGTCATGAAGTAGTAACAGGGAGGTTAGTTGACCTGAAATGAATTTAAAACACCTGAAAAACTTGGTATAACCATTTAATTGCTGCTGGGGTCTTTATTTGCAATGTCGGCCTCCAGTTCGATGTGGCTTAATCATCACTTGCAAGACCTTTTAAAAGCAGCATTGTTGTTTGCAGTGTACTGCTGGGAAGCAGTCTGCCTTAATATTAACTTTGGAAAAATAATGCATCTGATACTTGGATCAATTTGCTTACTTTTACATCACAGTTGAAATATTATATTTAAAATAGAAAGCACTTATATTTAAAAGGCCCTTTCCCAAATAACCTGTACTTTTCATGCATGTGTCATGCCAACAGTGATGTATTTTAGGTCTTGCTATTAGAATACTGTATGTAATTTCTAGTGTTCAGTGAGCTGAAGATTAAAAATGTTTCATTTGAACAATTTCAGACATATTTAGACTCCTCTGATGCAAATGGCTTTGTCTAGACCAGTCATGCCTTTAGACAGAAACAAGTAGTGATATTCTACATGGGCATAAAGTTGCTCATACTGGCCTTGCTGTAACAACTCTGCAAAGGCTTTCAGCATGATGTGATGGTAACTAACACCTTCAGAAGAAAAAAAAAAAAAAAGCAGTTATACTGAATAGAACAGCAGTTTGACTCGTGTAACTTAGCCTGTGTCAGGGGCTTCAGCTGTTGCAGGCAGGGATCACACCCCTGATGCAGGCCAAGAGGAACCCACACTACAGACCTGCCCACCATTCGAGGAAGGCCCCTTTCAACTGCAGTTAATTCATTGGAAGTAGTTTAACTACACTGATATCCTTACCAGTGTAGGCCTCCATCTGTACATGGAAAACCACAAGAAAAGGTTACCAAAAAAAGCCAGAGAAGGATTTTAGTGTCTGCTGCATATTTCCCTCTGGCTTCTTAAAAATGAATGCAGGGTGATAACTGCACTACTCAAGACAAATGAGGATCCACAGCCTCACAGTAAAATAACTGTTCTTGCTTTCCCTATCTCTGCTTGCTGTACAAAATCCTCTTTAGTTAAAGGCTTTGATTCACTTAGGTGTTTGGTAGTTTTCAGATTACATTTTTTACTTTCATCTTGTTGACAGGTCATCATTGCTGTTATATTTAGTGTTCAATTTGTAAACATAGTACTATGGGACTTTACTAATAGCAGTTCTGCTGCAATAATCGGTACTACTTAAGAGCATTTATTCATGTGACTGATCCCTTTTAAAGCAAGAGTCAAAGGTGTGCTTAAATATTCAAACAGTATTTATTAAACTTGTATTTTTCAAGCTTATTTACAGAGAACAGTGAGGTTTTCACATGCGGCTGTTGGAGGGGATGGAGGAAGGAAGCAAAACTATGCATCAAATCTGGGTTTATTCAAAATGTTGTTTCACATTTGTAATGTTAAATCGGACAAGACATTGCTTAAGAGTCTTTGGTTTCACAAACTAGAGAAGTGCAGTGTGGCACAACCTCGGGAGCTGCTGCTGGGTAGCAGTGGGAATGCTAAAGACGGATAGGAGGAGCATTCCCCTTGAAAGGACATAGAAACAAAATCAGTCTTTAGAGTCCTACCCAGCCAACTTCATAAACCATCACATTTACCCTTTGGAGCGATACTCTACTTCCTAGATAAAGTGAAGGAAGAAGGGGAAAAAAGAAAAAAAACAAAACAAAAAAAAACCCAAAAAAACCCCGCAGTAACCTACATATAGATAGTGCTAGAGCCGGCTGAAAAAACCCTTTCTCGGCCTGGTTCAGCACGCTCCGCACGCAGCTAGCCACCGCCCCCAAGGGCAGGTATTTCTAGACTTGAAGAATTTACGTGTGAAAACCAATTAGCGGGTCCTCCAAACAGATACACTGACAACGACGACTACTCCTCCTTCCTTCCTTCCTTCCGTCTCTCCTTCCTTCCTTCCCACCTCCCCCGGGCGGGCCGGCCGCCATGTCGCGAAGCCCCCTGGGTACTGTAGTTCGCGGCGGCCGCGCGGCGGAGGATGCCTTCCCGCTCCTTAAAATCCCCCTGATAGAAAGTAAGTTTTTCTTTCGCTCTGAAGATAGGCCTTCCCCGCGGGCCGCTCGGTGCCGGTGCGGCTACCCATAGCCAGGCCTCCCCGCGGCTGAGCTGAGGTGGTGGCGGTGGCGCGGGAGGAGCGAGTCGGCGGCGGGGCCATGTGCTCCCTGATGCCCGTGCGGTAAAATGGCGGGGCAGCCCCTGCTGCCGTTGCGCCGCCGCGTAGAGCGGGCCTTGCCTGAGGGTCCGGGCGGCGATGGCTTAGTCCGGGTACTGCTCTGGCTCGCTCCTGTGGCTCTGAGGGAAGGGGTGCGGGGAGAGCTGGTTGCTAACTGCTTGTTCATATTTTTAACTGCTCGTCTCCTGCTCGGATTGACTTCTGGGGAGCTTGTTGGGTAGCCTTTTAAAATGTGCTGTGCTTTAAAGTACTTTAAAACGCACGTGGCTTTTATTTCTGTGCTGTTGTGTTGGGGTTTTTTTGTTTTGTTTTGTTTTTGGTGTGGTTTTTTGTGGGTTGTTTTTTTTCTTTCCCCCCCCCCTCTGCTGTTTGGCTTTGAAAAAGTGGTGAAATATTTGCTTTCATGTAAATATTAAACTTCTAACTTCTTCCATTTTGGACTTTGACTCACTTTGATTCTTTGCCCAATATTTGTGAAATTCGGGGCTTACCAAGTTAACATTGCCCCTTTTTTTTTTTTTTTTTTTTTCTAATTTATCCAGTAGAGACTTGAAATTAAGAGTTAATACTTATTTCACTATTTTGTGTGTATAACTGAAATACCAACAGGAAGGGCATTTCTTGTTCCCCTTCCCATCATCATTCATTCTGCTGCTCACCTAGTAGCTTCTGCTGAGGCTTTGATGGTGAAAGACACTGAGCACTTCGAGCCTCCTGTGTGGAGTTTGATGTGTCAAAAGTACTTTGGGGAGGGTGATAAAACTTTTAAGGTCCATTTATTTTTAGTAGAGCAACTCACAGTAATATTTTATCCAGGAAACGCACAATCCAGCTGTTCAGAGGATCACACTGGGAGGCAAAACACCTGCTTTGCAGATACTCAGTTCCAGCCATGAAAGACATGTTTTATTCTCAGCTATGATTCAGGCCTTCAGTGTGATGCTCTGGTTTCTGCAGGGGTGAAAGACACATAATAATGACTTTTCTTGTCTCTTTTTTTGTTAGTTTCATAAAGCTGTTCAATACACCACTCTATGTGGCCAGGTGAGAGCCAGAATTAGTCCTAAATAAAATGTGAGCAAAAGAAGCTTATTTAAACCCAAAGCTCTAACAAAAACTTGTAATTTCCAGCTGATTCCAAAGGACTCTGAACTACATGAGCAACTCTTCGTGATATTAAAACCTGAGAAAATTAAAGGTTCCCTATGGCCACGTTGCTTTCCTTCATGGTGAACCTAATGCCGCCCTAGCCTAAACCTGCAGTTCCGTCATCATGTTTTGGCCATTTTACCTCTTTAGCTGCCATGGCTGTTTGGTCTTGTACCTTCTGTTGCACAGCAGAGCTGCCTGCACAATTGGCGTGGTGAATTACCTCTGGAAACTGATTCACATAGGAAAAATGTGTGGAGAGATATGGATGTCTTCCCCTCCCCAGCTCTCTTTAATTCTCTGATACAACTCACCCTGTGACCATAAACAGGCTGGGGCAGGAGGTAGGAACGAGCAGTTGGGTGAGAAGGTAAATTGTGAAGCAATGCCATCGATTGCATTATGGCCTCTCAAGATGATCAGGGGTGCAGTACACAGGACAGCTGGGCTGATGACCAGTTTGCTGCAAGAACAAGTTCTTTTACCCTCCCTGCTGATTCCCTTGTACATTCTGTGATGATCACTTCATCCCTCCGTGACTTAGTTTAGTTCACTAAACTGTCAGGAAAAAAATTCCTTTATGTGTGCATCTATATATATATATTTATTGGGTTGGTTACTGTTGTAGTGTTAGTTTTCCAGTATTATTGGCTGTCTGATCCAGGTGACTGCATATACTTGGCACACACGGGTGGGAGTGGGAAGGAGAAACTGGAGGTGGAGAAGTTGGTGGGACCAATGGGAAGCTGCACTGGTAAAGGGCAGCACAAGCCAATTGTGAAACACCAGTCAGTGAACCCTCAGCTTGCTCATTTCAGCCTCCATTTCATCTCTGGGTTTGAATGAGGTCCAGTAGTTGGCAGAGGTTCTCCAAGAAGGCCAGTTTTGAGCTTACCTTGTGTGTACAAAGATCTGTGTGCACTCATAACATTCAGAAATCAAGAAATTACTCAGCCTGCTGATTAGAGCATTAATTCAGAATGCAGAAGACCTGGCTTCAGCCTGAGGGGGTTTGGGACCACATGACCTGGCTGCTGGCGAGTTTAGAAGCCAAGTCAAGCATGGCAGGCTCTCGAAAGGAAGTATGGCAGCAGCTTAGCTGTTGAAGCTGGGAGGAGGAAGTTCTAGGTTTTGGCTTCTTCTCCAATCTGTTCTTTCCAGTTTGGGTTTGGTAGTTTTTTTTTTTAATCCCATTACAGGTCTAGGGAAAAAAACAAAACAAAACAAAAACAACACATAAATGGTCCTGCCTGCAAGGGCTAAAAACTAATACTACACTCAATGGGGTGACAGCCGAATTGCCAAGCCTTTCCAGTTTTGTAGTTTTGTGTTTTTCCTGGCCCTTCATTCCTTTTTCTTCTGCCTAACTTCAAGAGGAAGAATGAACCTTCTCCTTTAGTACAAAGTCAAGTGATAAGAGCTGTTCTTAAGGGACTGGTGGGGGGTGTTTTTGAACCTTCTTTGTGATTCTGGGCTTGGCGTCTGGGTAAATTCTGTGACTGCTGAACATTTTGTAGCCTAAGCTCTAGGAAAGGCAGGGCTGATGTTCTGGGCAAGGACCATGTCTTTTGTATAAAGAAACTTGAATGCCTGTATCAGGTTTCCTGAATCAGTGTTGGGAAGCTAAGATATTCCAGCTTTTAGACTGCAGCTAAGGTTAGGTGTTAGGTGTGCAGTGACACAGTAGATTGTTGCTGCCTGAAAGGCAGATCTTGTCCTCAAATTCTTCTACTCAGGTTTGTTGTCCCATCCATTTACTGTTAATGCCTCAACCTTGGCTGATTGCACTTAAATCCAGTTACACTTACAGAAAACTGTTTTGGGTTATATGTTGTTTTGGTTTTTTTTTTTTGCTTAGGTTAGTTTTATGAAATCTCAGTGAATTGATTATGCTGAAGTTAGTACTAGAGCTAGTACAAGGAAATGGAAAGTGTCTGCGTTCACAACAGCCCCTTTCAATGACAACAAGATAATACAGATGTGTCCAGCAGTAATGGATGTGTAAATTTTTGCAACAGAGTGTAAACCTTCCTGAGCAGCAAAAACATCTTAGTGAAGAACTGAAGCTCTTTGGATGCTGCACAGTGCCATCTTTCAAATACACCCCTGCGTTACCATTGTCACTCTACCTTCAGCTCAGATTTTGCTGAAACAAAGACACTAAAAAATTATCTTTTCAAGCTACTTTGTTTTGTGGCAGCTTTTCCACATAGGTTGTTAAAGTCTGGTGTATTTGTCTCACCAAAGCAAAAAACACTCCACCTAGGTCTCCCAATCAAGGTGAACAGAGAAAAACAACAGCATTGGAGCTTAATTAAAAAAAAAAAAAACAACCAAAAAACCCCCAAAACAACAACAACAAAAACAAACAAACAAAACCAAAAAACCCACACAAAAACAAAACAAAAAAAAACAACAAAAACACACAAAAAACCCCCAAACAAACAAACAAAAACCCACAAAACCCCAGAACACTATCTGAAGCAGTGAGCTGCCACCAGTCATACATTTTACCCTTTGTGCTATATTGCATAGATCTTGTTTTAATAGCACCTTTTCAGTGCATTAGTTAGGGGTGAGCTAATAAGGCAATGGTTTATTACAAGAAGCCACCTAGTTGAGATAAATATTTAGGCAACTTGCACCACACACTTATGATATGAAGCTGAAACTTGGGAAGAAATTTCTTATGGATTTTACATTTTCTTGTAGAGTTCTTTTCATAAATGCAACCAGTGTGTTTAACCCCCAGGTCTGTGCACAGTATCACTTCAAGAAAGAGTCAGTGGCTCCTGTCCCTTCTCTGATAATAGGAAACGGGCAGTAACTGAGTTAGTAACCTCATCTTGCTTCTACCTGTATTTGAAATCTCATTGTGTCTTGTGGAGGAGTCAGGATGGGGAAGGCCCTCAGATAGTGTTGGTTTTGTCTTCCTTACTTTATTTTCTCTGCTCCACAGGACCTGACCTCGTAGAAGAGTTGCCCAGCTTCTTGGTGAGCCTTACCTTTTGTGGAGGGTAAAGGTGTGTAGGCTGATGCTCGTCTCTGCTGGTTTACTACTAGCAACCTTAGGGATATGCTCTGGAAATCGACTTGTCTTCTCAATATCCTCGTGTCTTCTCTTGGATACATGGAGTGATAAACTTGTTTCTGCTTTCCTGTTCTTACTTCATATAAGGACCTAGTAATAGACACTTGCCTGAAATGCCACTTGTCTTTATTTTAAAACATCTTTTAAACAAACATATTCCTTCTTTACAATAGCAGACAATGGTTGCTGAAGGTAATTATGTATGGTGTTTTGGAATCTTTTAAGGATTTCACATATTGCTTCCAAAAAACCTGAATGTGCGGTAGTCCTTGCAGAAAAAATATCTGTGTTCTGAATGGCTTTTGGTCTTTTGAGAACAAATTTTTGACTCCTGGATTATTGACAGAGTAAAAAGAATTTTTGCCCCCTGGAATTTTCATTTTTAATGCAAGATCCTGCTGGGCAGCAGAGGGCCTACATGACATCTTTCTATGTCAGTGTCAAAAAGAAAGGCTACCACTGCTAGATTTGAGCTTCCTAAACTGGGATTGCCACCAGAAATTCTTCTCAAGCAACAGCCCTAAATAAAAGTTGCTAGGATACCACTTGTGGGATGCACAAATAACATTCACTTTATAAACTAATGTCTGAAACTTACTTTTTACTTACATTTTGTTATAAAATGGTTAAATTCTCTTTGAACACATGATACCTGGCTTGTTCTATTTACGTGCTCCCTTATAAAACTTTATGCTGTATATTACTACTTTTTTTTTTTTATCTGACAATAGTATTAGAATATACTACTTCAGGGAAAAAAAAAAAAGGAAGTGTTTCTTTGACTGAGTTGCCAACATGGTGAATTACCTTAGTTGGCAACTGGATCTTTAAGCCCATCCAACTAATTTTAAGCAGTAGGCTCAATGGAGAATTTTTACGTGTAACAAAAATACATAGCCTCATTTTTAGATAAAAAATAGAATGTTTACAATCTTAGTGAATAGTTTTCAACTGCAAAAAATACCTGTGCTGGGACAGTATTTATTTTGTGTTTTTTAGAAACAGCAGGATGTGCTGCTTCTGCTCTACAAAGTTTTTGCTCCTTATTTCTAGACCATATGTATGCAAGTTTCTGTCCCCTCTTCCCAACTGGAATGGCTGGACGTTCTCATTCATTGGATAGCTGCATAGTGTCGTCAATGGGGTGGTAATATTGGGACAGGGGTGTTACATTTTAACCAGAGGCTGCTTATCTCCTTTCTCTTTGCTCACCTGAACTCTTGAGTACTACTTTCCTCAGACTGGCAGCATATAGGGTAGAGTAAGTACGTTCTCTGGGTGTAAATCTCTGCACTCAATTCTGAGCTACTTGTAAAGAAATTATGTAATGTGTATAGTTCAAATTATTGATAAAATTTGTCTTAAAAATTACTATTTAATGACAACTGTCTGTGGACAGCACTGGAAACGTGCTTGATTGGTTTAACTTTAGTGTAGAAGATAGCTGCCTGCTATGTGATAAATGTTTATTCTTTCATATTGCGTTCTTTTGTTTCTAGGTTACTGCCTTTAATCCATCCCATGGTTGTAGTCAGTCCGTTATTCTTTTATCTTTTCTTTTTGCTCGAATTGTAATATAAAAGAGGTTTAACATAACTTGGTGTCCCAGATATGACTACCATAACTGATAATTCTTACCCCAATGTGGTGTTTGTTGTTGGTTTGTTTTTGGTTTTGTTTTTGTGTTGTGTGTTTTTCATTTGTTTGTTTGTGGTTTTGGTTTGGTTTGGGTTTTGTTTGTTTGGGTTTTGTTGTTGTGTTGTTTTGTTTTGTTTTGTTTTGTTTTTATGGTAAGTAATCCTTAAAACATTTCTGCAACTTTGCAACAGGTATATTTTGTCAGACACTTGATTCAAAAGCTATTGGTCTCGCTCAGCCCATAACTACAATTTAATTTTAACTGCATTGTCTTTAGTTCATAGTGAACATCTCAGTGTTAATTTTCTATATTTTATCCTTTTATTTATCTTTTTCTTTATTCTGATTGGATGTTTTGCCTAAAAGTATGACTTTCTGAACAAATCTTTCCTTCATTAATGGATTAAAATACGGCAAATGGCATAGGAATACCTCCCAAAACACAGGTGGGCTCTTCCCATCTAAAGTTCATTACAGTGGGCTTGGATTTAAAAATCAGACTCACCAGATACATCATTTAGTGCCCTCAGAGCAGAAGCCATTTCCTGCATAATCCACGTCCTCGGGAAGGTTGGGTTTCTCTAGGGACAGATCTATCGGAGCAGCTTTATTCAATTGAAGCTGTAGCAGCTGATGTGAGGAAAAGGCACATGCCCTTGCCTTATCAGTTGAATGAAAATGTGCTTTCCAGAGACTCTTTTTGCTCTTCCTTGGGTTTTTTGGGGGTTTTTTTGTGTGTTTTGTTTTGTTTCCTTCCTTTTCTTTCTTTAAGATGTGCTTTCTGCTAGTTGTCCTCTCTTGTCCTCCTGCAAAGGAGGAGACCACAGAGGAGTTCTGACTTTTTGCTGCTCTTGTAAAGGGAGCTGTCACCGGTGTGTATTCAGGCTGCATCATGTGTGTGTCCGGAGTTTTTCTGAGCTCACCTTGGGAGTCATTGCACACATTGGTAAGCACAGGTCAATGACCGGCTGCTTGATGGAAGAGGCACAGAACGACCAAGCGTTGCATGTTATGTGTGCTGGGATTACAACAGGGAGACTGGTTGTTCCTTTTGACTAAAACTCTTGCCTGGGCTATGGTCCTCCCCCCTATGAAAGGGAGGTGATTCATACAGCAGAGGGGCACACCAGACCTCTTTGCTGGCCATGCAAAGCCCTTTTGAATAAATTGTGCCATTTCCAGCACAAACCTGTTTTGATTTTTTTTTAATTCTCATTACTTGAAATGCTTAATCCCTTTTTTATAGATTTAGAATGTTACTTTGCATATGTTAAAATTTAAAGCTTTTACACTATTATTATTGCACATAATGCATGCTGCATTTGAGCTTAGGACCACCTGCCAGTTTGTATCTGCTTGCTTTCTGCTCCACTGAGAAGCTTCTTCAGGGACCTACCATTTGACTTCTGCAAATAAAACTCTCACTTTAACCAGCGCAGTGTCATCATTTGTGTATGTAATTTATATATGGTTGGACTAATGTGATTCATAACAGCTTATTCTTTTAATAGCTTAGGAGGCTAGCCTTTGCTTGTCAATGAACTCCAAATAAAGACTCATATACTTACTTAATAATATATTTACTTACTTTATGTCTCTTTTTACTGAATTGCAATAAGGTTTTTTTTCAGTGTAGGTGAAGTTCTCTATTCCCTTGCTAACTGTGTGCTGTCACTGTCAGGGTAGCAATTCTGAGGTGATGTATAGCGGTAAACATAGAGAGAATACTCTTAGAAAGTAAATATGTCTTAAAAAGTAAAGGATAACTTTCAGAACTGCTCAAATGAAAAATTGTAACATTGACATCAGTCGTGTATGTGTAAGTTATGTGTACACGCACAGCTGGTGATAGAGGGAGGGCAAAACACAGAGTTCGTTTCACATTTGTGACTGTTTTGTTTCCAAAGTGCTGAAAAGGTTTTGGACAGTTTAAAATTGTAATGAAATTGTAGCATTCGTTCATACACCTACATTCTGCAGGCTGAGAAAATGTTCGTATGTTTTTCTAAACCTCAGCAGAACAGGAGTTGATGTCCTGCAGTATCTTCTGAGAGCCAACTCCTTTAGTAGTGACACCTGGTCTTCCCTGTTGTTTGCCTGGTATTTGTTCTAAGGAGAGCTGGAAATTGATTTCCCTGTCTGATTGCTTTTAGCCTTTCCTTTTCATAAAGTATTTAGAGCTCTCTCAGATAGTACTTCTAAAAACTCTTGAGTGGTCCCATTCAGCTCTTAGCCCTGTAATACTGTGTTCATACAGTTAAGTTCATCAGAAGGGCTTTGCCCTTTGCAAAGTTGGATTCTGCAGGAATTTTGAGGCTACAAATCACAGCCCAGTCACTTGTAAGGGTTCTTCCAATATCACAGACTTCTGTGTAACTTGGAGCAGTTGCCAGTCTTAACTAGAGGAAAACCAGGATGGGTTGCACTATGGCTTACTTCTGTGTTCTGGAGCAGTTCAGTCTTTGACATTTATATCACGTGGTTAAGTCAGTTATCAGTTTTCATGTACATCTCACTGTTTTTCTTCTCTTTTTCTTTTTCCCTTTTCCCTTTTTCCTTTCTTTTCTTCCCTCTTTTTTTCCCTCTTTCCTTTTTCTTTTCTTCTTTAAACAAACAAAACCCTTATAGAAATATTATTGCCTGAAGCAAAGTGACATTTCACCTCTGTTGTGAGTTGCGTTGCATCCAGCCCTTAAAACCATGGTCTGTGAAGCTCTTGCTTTCCTAACCTCACATGGCTAATTCTGGCTGGTTTGCTTGTGTTCTGATTTTATGCAGACTAATGGCTGATCGGGTGCTTGTGATTGGCAGTGGAGGGAGAGAGCATGCGCTGGCCTGGAAGTTGGCCCAGTCTCCACATGTAAAACATGTGTTTGTTGCTCCAGGAAATGCAGGAACAGCTGACAATGGAAAAATTTCCAATTCAGGTAAAACCAAGATAAGACTATTTTTAAATTTGATAACTCAACCAGTAAGTTGTTCTAGTCATCAATCTGAAATTATAGATGTTAATGTAAAAGGATTATTATTACTACTATTTTTTAAAGTTTGGACATATGAAGTAGATCATACAGATGCAGTTAAGAAGAAATTATGTTTGAGTGAAGCCTTGTGCAACTGCCACTCATTTTATATGATCTTATTTTGATATCTAATTCTTTAGGTTTGGGGGTGGAGCTCCATCAGCCAAAACATCTGTCTGATGCATGTTCCTCTGGCAATACATTCTGAGATAGCTGTTGTGGTTCCTGCCTCCCAACAGCCTAGTAGGGAAGGATTGGTGCTTTCTCTTGGTTTGCACTGAAGTTCAGCAGCTGGTTGGTGAACATCTGAAAAGTGCCTGAAGCCAATGCCAGCACCTAAAATACTAAATTCACTACCATATTCGCAGAAATGCACTGGAGCCCTGTGATCCCTACAACCTTTGATGAGAATACTTTTTCACCTGAAATGTTCAACTGTAGAAAAACATTCATGCCTTTGTCTTAGTGACCTTCAGAAGTTAAGGCTATTTTCAGGTGTTTCCCTCTTTGTACCCACTGCCTGTTTAGGTTTTCTAGCTTAGTATGTTAAGTTCTGAATGGCTGTAATTGAAAGAGTTACTAGTTTTGAGAAATCAAGCTTAAGGTACTTCAAATTGACCATGCAAAATTACATGCTGCATTTAAATAAACAAACCAAACAAAAAACACAAACCAAACAAACACAACTAAACAAACAAACCAAACCAACCAACCAAACCAAACAGCAAAACTGGTCTAAGGTGCTTGCTTGGAAGCGCACAGTGAATCAGTACAAAACCAGGGGTAATTACTCAGAGATTCTGGCATTGTGTGCTTTATCTAACTGATCCTCTATTAGGTATTTTAAACAACTGACTTAAGTTTCCACTTTAAAACATGTGGTACCTTACAGAACTAAAGTTAACACTAAGGTTAACACATTAATTATATACATCAATTTTCTGCATTCATATTTGTATGTGAGGAAAATATTTTTTGTTGCCATGTTATGTTCTGTAATTACCAGATTTAATTCCATTGGAATGCTTAGTAACTTTGAACTTAATTTCTTTGACTGGTATAGGTATCATAAGTAGTTTTTTGTTCTATTTGGCCTCTTGAGGAGAGAGCCCAAGCAAGGGCCTGACAAGAAAGTCATACATTTCCTTCCCATCCCAGAAAGTCAAATGAATCTTTACCCTTGTGCTAAATGGAGTCAGTGCCAGTTTGTATGGCTTGCAGGATGTTAACTTCAGTATTTTTTCAGAAGTGGTATATTTTAAAAACTGCTGTGCTTTTCTCTCACCTTGTTACTCCATAAAAGATACTGCACCCTCAACACTGTTTGAGCATGTGCATAATAGTGCTCAAGCTATGTCCATGAAATCTACTATGTGTATTAATGTCTTTTTTTCTATACTATGAGCTCACATGTACTTTGGGAGAAAAATCCTCAGCCAGCCAGGAGGTGGAAAGAATCTAGAATTTGTGAAGATTTCGACTTCTTTGATTTTTAAGGAAACAATCTGTCTTATCTGCTCAGGCATTTTACTTCTACCACTGGAGTCTGGATTTTAACTCGGGAGAGAATAGAAAACAGCTTTACAGAGGCATGTGAGCCCTGTTACATTGTGTGAGACTGGGCAACAGCATCTTTGAAATTCCTACCATTGTTTCTGTTATTTTTGGTGTAATCAAGATTTGTTCCTGAAAGTTCATCCTCCCTTCATGGTTCATGAGATTGCTTTTAATCAACATTGCAACTCTGATTCTCAGTTGATTTTTTGAAACATATAGAGATGAGCTTAAAATAATAAATAACCTTAGATGCTTCAAACCTTGCCTGTATCTAAGTAAAACAAAGAAAGTTTTCATGTTTAATTTCAGTCAGTAATCATTTCTGATGATAAAGAGATTTAGGTTGAGTGACTAAATACAGTTTTATATTCAATTTATATTTAATTATCAGGGCAGTTTTGGTGCCAGAAGAATACAGAATGGCTTGATGAGTCCAGAGAGAGACATATGTGTGTCTGTGAATGGACTTTAGCATCTTGACACCTCCTTCCATCACATTTTAGCTCTTTGTGTAACTTAACTTTAAGCTCTAGCTTTGAAAACATTGGTGCAAGATCCTTCTGTTTGGAAGGAGTGTTTAGCTGTTGTTTTGAGAAATGAAACACAGCTACAAAAATGTCCCCTTTCAGTCTACATCCTGAGGAAAATGATGTTTTGTTGGGGAAAGTTAGAATTACCTATTAACAATGTGATTTATTCCTATCCATTTGTAACTAGGACATTTCCACACCATGTAAATCTTGTGCCATATTCACCGTTCGTCTGACTAGTAGATCAGACCTGCAGCCAGACAATTTGGGATGAAAAACACAATTACTTTACAGGCTCTTTCCTTTCCCTGCTCCCCTTTGCATGAATTAATCTCATGGGGAACAGGAATTGTCCCTTTTCACTTGCTCACCAGAGGTCCCGCTCTCTTCGGTCAGGATCTGCTGTTCTCTAGCTGCTTTCACAACAGCCCCACAGGACAGAAGGACAATATTGACCTTTATGTTAATCAGTACTTTAAAGCCAAGTGTGTTACACTTTTGTTTTTTCTCTCTTGTAAGCCAGAAGTCAGTTGGCATAAATTGCACATGGAAGTCAAAGGCCTTTGCTTTTTCTTAGTTTAAAATGTTGGTGGAACAAAAATAATTGAACTGTTAAATAGGTATTAAGAAGGTAATTTTTATTAGTGTTCAGTCTGTTCCCCCCTGCCCCATCCACCCAAATAAGGAAAATCTGTAACCAAAATGTAGGTTATAGCTATTTGCTCTTGTGCCATCTCTTAGGCAAAAATAGCTGCTTCTCTTGTGGAAGCAGGCGCTTTATTCACACAGGATGGCAGGAGAACAGTGTGCACTAATACAAAATCAGGATTGTTTGTCCAGCAGAAGCTGCTGTATCACTGCCTCTCCTTTCTTTTGTCACTTCCCCAGAAACTGACTGGAAAAGACCAACAGCTCCTGGTGTGCTTGCCAGTATAGTCACTAACGGGAGATCATAAACTGAACATAGAGTAGCTCAGGTGCAAGGAGGGGCTGGCTGTGCTGTACCATGCTCCCTTTGCCAGCTTCATGCCCTGATGTGTTAGTCTCCTCCCTGCAGGAGCAGCCAATCCACACCAGGCCATGCTCTCTCTGGGTTTACGTTCCCATCCTCTGTAGACCTTGGCTTTATTTATTCTTGATAAAAACAGTGGAATTGCATTGCCTTACGTAATTTTTTTATCATGAGACTTGACATTATTGTCTTGCATGCAAGCTTTTTCTTTTGTTTACATAGTTTTTGTCATTCCAGGTATCATCATATTAAATGTTTATGGAATGATAAAAACCTAAGACCAGATATCCTTCCCCATAATTACAGTACTTGCATTTATTAAGTTCAGCCTAATGTAAGAAAAAAATGTTCAGATTCCCCTGTGTTTCAGTGGTGTCAGTTTACTGGGGCAATTTTCAACTGGCTCTACAGAAAGAAGAAAGAAAAAGCAGTTGCAATCCCACCACAAGCCACCTGTTCCTGTCCCTTGCACAGTACTGGCACAAACACGCATAAAGCTTCATGGTGACCCTACTCAGGGAGGAGACTGGCTGAAAAATATATATATTTATTTGTTGGCTTATGAGTTATCTTTCACTTGGATCCTTCATGATGCTTCTTGTGCTGGCTAATGAGTTGTTCCTAGAGGTGAGATCAGTTTACTGTATGGTAGTGTAGGGGAACCCAAAACTTTTTTTCCAACCTTCAAGAGCAAGGTGGGTTGACAAGATCTGTCAAACCACAGCCTTTGCTGGGAGGTTTGGTGGTGTATTTTGGTCTCAGCCTTACATGTAAATCTGTATAATAGTGTCTGCCTCGCTCTTCCAGATTCACAGTGACCTGCTATTCAAGAATGTGAGACTAGTGAAAATGCTGCTTCAGTCTATGTGATGAATAAGTGCTAAGCAACAGTAATGAATGCAGTCTTACTGCCCTTTTTCTATCTTTGACAGCTGTTCCTATCAGCAGTCATGCTGCACTTGCCCAGTTCTGCAGAGATGAGGAGATCAAGCTGGTTGTGGTTGGTCCAGAGGTTCCTCTTGCTGCTGGTAAGAGAAAGCAAGCTGAAAACCATGGCCTTTATAATTCAGGAAGAAAAGTAAATTTTAATCCCCACTTTCTATGCACCACTCAACAAACAGGATTACTCTCGGTGTCTTCAGTAGGAACAGGAAGAGATCCTCTATATCAATTTCCCCGAAATTCAGGATTATGCTGCAATGAAAATTAAATTTCTGAAGGATATTGTCTGAACAATAGAACACTTAAAATATCCTTAAGTGTTAAGTTTCTTTTTAAGTGCTTGGGATTAGTAAAAGAGGTATCAAAGTGTTTCCATAATGGAACCTTATTCTATGGAGTTTTCATTTTTTGAAATAACAATAGTTTTGAAAAACAAAACCCCCCACATTTAGAAACATGCTGATAATTTTTCTGTTTTAACCTTTTACATGATCAACAGTCTTCACAAAAGACTAATGCCAACTTTTTAGCTAAAAGCTATAATAAAACAAGAAGGGATTGTCATTTCTTACCAAATGCAGCAGGTCTGCTTAGCCTCAGGTATTACGAGGGTTATCTGCTCCTGACTACAGCAAAGAATGCTCCTAAGGCCAGCTGGAAAACAGGCACTGGATAGAGGTATATGGCTTACCATTCTTGACATACTTGTCCAACAGATCAGTGCATCTGTAGACTTGGACTGCCTGACTCCTATAAATCGTCTGGTGATTTATAGATATTTTTTTTTGTCTTGTAATTTTTAGGAATTGTTGATGACTTGACAGCAGCTGGAGTAAGGTGTTTTGGTCCAACATCAAAGGCAGCTCAGCTGGAGTCCAGTAAGAGCTTTTCCAAAGCCTTTTTGGATCGTCATGAGATCCCAACTGCAAGATGGAAATCTTTTACTGATTCTAAAGCAGCATGTAGCTTTATTAACAGGTAAAATTCTTGTCATTTTAGAAATATATTTTTTACAACAATGTACAGTGTGCTAGGTATCCATAACAAAGATGATTACTAATGTATCAATACTTTTGGCTGTGACAGAACATTTGTAAAGGTTTTGAAGGATAATCTAACATGACACAAATTGCCTGCTGTGGAAACCCAGCTTGTAATCTGATAGTCATATGTTCCAGTTTCTTTGTACCTTTTCTACACAAATAGAAATTCTGTGTTGGAGACTTACCCAGCAAATGATGATGTGTTAATCAGAATACAGTCCTGGTGACCCAAAAATGACACAACAGTAACTTATTAAAAGGAAAGCAACCTTTCAGAACAGTAATGAAATTCAGTGGGGGAGGTGTGAAAAACAGGAAGTAGAAATCCTTCCCAGGCATAGCATAACAAGAGAAGCCTCAGTCTTACTTGTGTGTTACTCTATAAGGTAAAATGGTTGCTATAAAAACTGCCAAGTATTTAGAACTTTCAACCACTGAAATGTTCAAAATGCCTACAAAATATATTTACAATACAGAGTGTTTATTGTTGAATCTCTCTTCTCTCTCTTGCAAGTGCAAACTTCCCTGCTTTAGTTGTAAAAGCTAGTGGCCTGGCAGCTGGCAAAGGAGTAATTGTGGCTTCCAACAAGGAAGAAGCCTGCAAAGCTGTTACTGAAATCATGCAGGTGAGTAGAAATGTCATGGACTAACTGGAGGAGTTCTCACACAAAATAAGTTTTTAACCATCTCAGAGTCTTAAAGATACTCTTTATTTCTGTGTAATAGGGACTTAGCTAAAAGACATCAACCCATTATTTGGACAGCTATGAAGCTTTGTCGTACTTGCTGCTTGAGGCAAGGTGCTCTTTCTAGGCATAGTTCCTGTAGGCTAAAATAAAATCACTTATAATGAAACCCCACACTTATCTCCATATGGATTTTCTTTATTTTATTTTTTATTTATACAGTGCAGTAATACTACACTGTGGTTGAGCTGGATCTTGACAAACAACATCAGCTTTAGAACTCCAGTCACACAGCACTAGATGTGTAGTAAAATTCCAGTCTACATTTAGGTAGGATGTTCAACACGTATATTAGGACCATCAAAATCTGAAGAGAAACAAGATGAAGTAATTCATCTGAACAGCTAGGAACATAGAGCTGGAAAATAAGATACATACAGGTCAGGTCCTCAGTGGTTGTTGGCAGCGCAACGTTTTACAAATCAGTGGAGCTACGCTGATTCATAGGAGACGTTAGCTGAAACACTTGTATTTCAAGAGTCAGAATATAGGATCTGCACTCACATTTCACTCTGTGTGTGTGGTTGTCAGACATATATATTTCTTACCATGTGACCCTGTGTCTTGAACAAAAAAAAAAATTATGTTAGAGAGTACCTTGTCAGGGCTGGTTGTTCTTAATTGCCTAAATACGCAGTTAGTATTTAAACATCGCATTAGAATATGAAAATACTGCCCCCATCCAATGTATTCTGTAGAATTGCACTTTGTTATGAGGTAAAAGTTCAGATTATAGACTTGACAGTCATTGCTATTAGTTTCAGTATAATGGGTGCAAACTTCAGAAGACAGAGCTTGAGGATTTGCTCAGCAAGTCATAAATATCACCTTCAACTTCAAAATATTCAAGCATAAAATCAACATTTATTTAAGAATAAACAGAGAACAGAAGCAAAGATTTTACCATTGCTGACATATCAAGGGTGGAGAATGGATTTATAGTCTCAAAACTGTGATGCATTTTTCTTGCTGTATTAATTTTTGTTGTTGTTGTTGCATTTTGAATAGTTTAAAATACCTGAAACAGAATTAAAGACATTTTGTTTTTACTGTAGGATAAGACTTTTGGCACAGCTGGGGAAACTGTTGTTGTTGAAGAACTTCTTGAAGGAGAAGAAGTTTCTGTAAGTGTTCATCTCACTGTAACACTTTGATTATACCTATTCAAAACATTTTAGGAAACACTATGTAAGTACCTACAGTAGGGTTGTGTAGGATTTTATTACTTAAATTTAAAACAGTTCTCTGTTCATGAATGAAATTGTATTATTTAAAGCCAGTTGTGTTAAGAACCAAACTTCCCGCAGTCTGTTAAATTAATCCAAATTAAATAAAAATAACTCAAGCAGTAATCAACTGTAGAAATTACATAGGTAAAAAAATCAAGCGTTAAAAATTTTGAGTGTCATTGCACAGTTCTCTGACAGCAAAGACAGTATAAAATGTCCCTTCCCTTCTACACTGCTACCTGCTTCACTGCTGTTTGCCTTTTATTCATTTATACTATTTAGCTGTTTGTGAAGGCTACAACCTAAAGACCTTTTTTCAAAGAAATCAACGCTACCTTGCATGTTTGCTGTGTTCTGATTTAGAGCCTGGTTCCATTTGAACCAGTACAAGTAACAAGATGGTGAAGTGCAGTGCAAAGCAAGGACTGGTTGGGAGTAAGGGAGGACGAAGACTTTGTTTCGCTAGCTTTGCCAGTGAAGGGGATGTGTTGAACTGCATCATGATGGAGCCTTAAACTCCTTTAGAGCAAGGGAACTATCAACTCCAGACAGGCACAGGCAGGATCCTCTTTAACCAGTTTCACCACTAGAGATATTGCAATGGAGAAGGGCACACAGGGACAAAGGACCTGAAACCAAAGGCTGTTAAATATTTTGACAGTGTTGATTTACTCTGAATATGTAGAGAGAATGTTTCCTTCATTTAAAATTGATTCAGCTCCTTCATTTGAAAAAGTATATCTGATTTAATGAGCAGAATGTGAAGGAGAAAAGGAGAATCAGAGTTTAGGTTTTGAGGTGGCAACTTGACACCTGCATCACACGAAGTAGAACAGCCAGGTAC
This sequence comes from Megaceryle maxima, assembly GCA_024605025.1. Lineage (NCBI taxonomy): Eukaryota > Metazoa > Chordata > Aves > Coraciiformes > Cerylidae > Megaceryle > Megaceryle maxima. The sequence goes on from JANHGN010025903.1 coordinate 20,055, forward strand.
CAGCTCAGGTTCCCAAGGCCTGGAGCTGGAATTGGATTATGCTGGATGTTGTGAATATTCATCTTGAAGGTGGTGGTATTTATAAAGTAAGCCATCATCTCCAGCTCGTGCCAATCTTTGCATAGTCTGGTTTCCTGCCCGATAGGAAGAAATTAGATGTGCAGGTAGCAGTCATCCTTATTCCTTCCTGGTTGGCTTGGCCTTTTTAGGAACTAAGGGATTATGCAGATGTTCATTCTCTGGTGGAACATATGTAATGCTCGTGATTAGTCCTTACAATACTAGCAGACTTACTGTAATATAACACAATATAAACAGGCAGTTGAAAGGAGGTTTTTTTCCTATGATGACTGACAGCAGTGAAGAAAACTTACTGTTCACCTCACCTGTCAAAATATTTCACCTTCCACAACTTACTGTAGTTTTTAATATATTAATATTTTGTTATTTTCAGGTTTAGTAGAGGAACCCGTACTTGTTTTTTTTAATTAGCATTATAAAATGTTTTTGAGTACTGCTAGTAGTAGTCCAGTGAACATCATCATCCAGTTACAGAAGATGCCAGCAAGCTTTTTATTATGAAGATATTGAGGATAAAAGCACATGCTGTGCAAGTAATTTATAAATAATTCAGAAGTAAATAGTTTTATCAACAAGGAAAAGGAAATCTTGAAAGGAATATAATGCCTTCCTTACGATGCAGTGGGGAGGAAGGGTGAGGGAAGAAGTAGCTTTCATCATGAAGTGTTTTTATTATTTACTTTTTTAAACCTTTGCATATTTCTTTGCAGTAGAACTACTGATCTTATGTTCTATTTTTTTTTATATGTTATATTAAAGGTAATTTCTGTAAGAAGGTTATACAAAATGAGGCACTGCTTCCTGAGGGGAAAGTGAAATATTTAGAATATTGTAGTTTGTTTTATCAGGGAGACAGAATTTACACTTTTAAATATCCACTTGCAGACTGGAAATCAAATTTGTTTTCACCTTTTGCACTTTGATCATCCCCTGGAGTTTTAAGTATTCTCCTTGTTTTCTAGTGCTTATGTTTCACTGATGGCATCACAGTTGCTCCCATGCCTCCAGCCCAGGACCACAAGCGATTAATGGATGGAGATGAAGGGCCTAACACTGGAGGGATGGGAGCTTATTCCCCAGCACCTCAGGTAAAAATGTGTTGATAAGGAGATGTTCCTCTACAGCTGTACTACAACCTAGTATTGAAAGCATGTGTAAAGTTTTAGTTCCACCATGATGAACAGGAGAGGGTGGGCTCTTGTGGATGGAAAGAGTTGCCTAAATCAGACACAGTCAAGTCCATAACTTAATAAACTTGTTTCTCTAAAGAGGAGGATATTTCTACCGAATTGTTTTTAAAGATTAATGTGTTATTTCTGCAACCTTCTATTTTGATTTGTTTTTTCAAGTGCTAGAAATTACCAATCCTTATAACTAAGTGCTTTAAAACCACATTTTTATCTTGTGCTAACCTAAGCTAATGATATATTTTTGCTGTGGCTTAAGGTAGTTTGTTTTCTGTTTGGCCAAGGAACTTCTATTTGCAAAAGAACTTACTTTGCTTTCTCTTCACCTATCTCATGGCCAGTGATCTTATTTATTTTTTTATTTATTAAAAACAAGGGGTTTGTTCCTCTAGAAAGCTTTTTTTATTATTATTGAATAGAATTTCATCATTAATCACTATATTTTCCAACTGTGATTTGTCTTTGGGAGGCCTTAAATTCCAGTATGTCTGTGCAAATGGTTTTCTCCAGTGAAGCCAATGGGATTGCTTGCACAGGTAGAGCTAAGTGTGGAAGAGTGTGTGAAGAAATACAAGTGGTTATTTTAATGCTATGGTATGCTGTCTGAAAAGAGAGAAAAAATATTAGCTTTCCATTGTATGAAACATTTTGAAGTGAGCAAGAGACCATTCAAGTAATCTGACTGGCTCTTAAAAACACTAGGGATCGCAGTAGGAAAAATCAGCCACTCCCTTTTTACAGACATTGCTTTGTAATCCTATTTTATTAGATTTCTAAAGATTTACTGCAGAAAATAAGAGATACTGTTCTTCAGAAAACTGTTGATGGCATGAGGAAAGAAGGTGTTCCCTATTTTGGTATGTACAGAAGTTTGGGGTTTCTAATCATAAGACCTTTTTTTGTTTGTTTTTCACTTTGCCCTCTTTATAGGGCTAACACACACTGTAAGTTAAGGAAGATAACTGATTTATTTGGAAACTGGTTTTGGTATGAGTAGCTTGATTTAGACTCCATTAAAATCAATGGCTCTCACTTCAATAACAGTGGATAATCATTAAGTAAGGAAGAACAGAAAGGAAAATATTTGAAAATAAGCTGCAAAATTGTAACCACAACTATTTCTGCCTAATTTATTTCTAACACCTTTCAAGTGCTAACATTCTACCTTTAAATGAGTGCAGATGGAATCCTTTTTAACACTGTTATGAATAGATTCAAAACAAATGACTTATGCAGTGGCTTAGGTATCTTTTTATATTTTTTTTTTAATTCTAGGTGTGCTTTATGCTGGATTAATGCTTACCAAAGACGGACCTAAAGTTCTGGAATTTAACTGCAGATTTGGTGACCCAGAGTGTCAGGTGAGTTATTTTGTAGGTAGGTAACTACATTATGAGAGGACAAAAGTCTGTTGCTATCTACCATTACTCTTAACTAACTTTTGGATGAATAATTAGCTAATTGCACTCAAATATGGGCTTTAGAAGGATAAGCTTCAGTGATACTCAGCACTTTTCTGTCTTTTCTGGAATGTAGATGGATTTTTTTTTTTTTTTTTTTTTTTTTTTTCTTCATTAA
>JANHGN010025903.1:23000-44599 GCA_024605025.1 Megaceryle maxima
GATTCAGTGATACTCAGTACTTTTTTTTTTTTTCTGGAATGTAGATGGATTTTTTTTTTTTTTTTTTTTTTTTTTTTTCTTCATTAAAAAGCAAACACTTCTTTTCCTCATTCCCTATTGACAAGTGAAAAAAAAACCAAACAACTTTATTTCTGTTCTTCAGAACAAATAGGTCTCTTTGGCCTCTACCCTTTCCCCTTGATATATAGCAGTTCTTTTATCCATATAAATTACCTTCAAGGAAGAGTATTTTTTAAAGGTACATAGATGATGCACAATATGTATATATGTGTGAAAATACAGTATATGAACATAGTTATTTAGTATTATTTTTACAGTTGTATTCATATTTGTAAAAGCTCAGTGAAGAAAACATAGCATTGTACATTGTTTTCTTTAATTTGCTAATCTGTGTGTTTGTAGGTAATTCTTCCACTGTTGAAAAGTGATTTGTATGAAGTAATGCAAGCGGTTATCAATAAAAAGTTGTCTAGTTCCATGCCAGTTTGGTTTGAAGACAGTGCAGCTGTGACGGTGGTCATGGCAAGTGAAGGGTATCCAGGAACATATCCCAAGGGTTTGGAAATAACAGGTAAGTGTAGCAGGAGAAACTGCAGAAGTCTGATTCCTCTTCTGCCCTCTCTTCATTCCCTCTCCTGCCAGATGAGGGTGAATCAGTGTAACTCAGATTCACAGACACCATAGATCTTGTGCTCAGAAAGAGATGAATGAATTTTCCCCCATCACATATCCATTTCTCTGCACTGCATTGTTAAGTTCTGTTGCATTTCTTTAATAAGTGTTACAGTAAAGTAGTCCTGGGATGCTCACTGATTCTTGTATAACATTGATGCTGATACGTTTTGTGGTCTCTAAGTCAGTGAAGTGTAAAATCCAGCTGGAATTAGATGTTACATGAAGATCTTTCAGCTAAATACCTCTTTTCGTGTCTCTGAGCATGCAAGCAGCAGACTTGTCTCTCCTCAAAATGTAGCTTTTATAAATTTGTTCCTCTTTTCCAGCCTGATCACACTGAATTCGACTGTGGCTTCTAGACATGATCAATAAGTGTTGAATATCAATTTGTAATTTAATAATGTTCTAATCAGTTGATTTTTTTCTGCATTTATTTTCTTAAACAACAATCACAGGACTTTCTAAGGCTAAGCAACTAGGATTGGAGGTGTTCCATGCAGGCACAGCCTTGAAGGATGGCAAAGTGGTGACTAGTGGAGGAAGAGTCCTAACAGTAACTGCTATTAAGGAGGATCTAACAACAGCACTGCAAGAAGCCAACAAGGGAGTAGCAGCCATACACTTCAAGGGTGCCATTTATAGAAATGACATTGGTTATCGGGCTATAGCTTTCCTGAAGCAATCCAGGTAGATATTTGAAGTACTTGGTGTAAAAGGAATTTAAAGACATCACTAGATTACATTAATAAACTGATGTTGATATTATGTATAAGTCTAGATAAGTTTGAATTACCTTCCCTGTTAAGCAATCTAAGCAAGACCAGCCAAGGAAGGAACAGGCTTTTTGATGACTCCTTCATCCATGTTCTTATTCTGCCAAGTCTGAGTTAAGCTACAGTGACAAGCGTAGAGGAATAATGTGCTGTTGCTGTCTGGTTTAGGGAAGGTGAACTTGTGGTTCTTGGGCTTTAAACCGTAGGTTTTGCTCTAGATTTGTATTGTCTGTAAGTCTAGTAATAATATCAAGAAATGTATATCTGAGCAAAGTTTGAGCTATTTTATTGGTTCATTTGAAGAGTTTTTAGAAATGGTTAAAATGATCTACACCTACCTTGCTGGGATATGCATTTTCGTTGAGTAGCTGGCTAACAACTTGGGTAGGTTTTATCATTCCTTTTTGTTGATAATCTTTTTATTTTCACAGTATTTGGTTTAAAAGTCCTGAGATTATATGAGTGCAGGGATTTGTTTTTTTAAGCATTGTGTCCTGCTGTCTCTAATGTTATTGAGAGCTTCTCGCAGGTTTTTAGACTCATTTTCACCTAATATCAAGCCTATCCACTGCTCCAATTAGCTCAAAACAGAACTTTTGATAATAAGTTATTTTGTAGTTTACAAAGCATATTAGTAAGAGTTCCACTTCTGCTGAGAATGTATACTGATTAGTATATTGTAAAATTATGATCAATAAAATTACTAAATGAACAAGGGCATTCATATATAGACTTCTTTCTCTCTCCAGTACTGTGCATCTTTTGAGAAATGTATGTGAAAATAATGTAATTGGTTTTTGTATTGTAGTAGAAAAAAAATCGTGTCAGTCTATGAGGCAAGAGAAGAAGGAGATGTAATGAACAGTTCTCTAAAACTCAGAGTTCATGGGCCATAGCCAGCAAGTTTCTTGACTGGAGTGCCTTTATGCTGGGAGGATCCCTGACTTACAAAGGAGACTCCTGGGAACTGTTTACAGTCATCACCAGTTTCACTGTCCTTGAGTCTGCACCAGATTTTGCTCAGACATCCTAAAATTGGAAGAACAGTCAGGCACATTTCTCTTTGGACTCTGTGTTGCACACAGTGAAGGAAGGGTAACGGTTGGCTCTGTAAAGTTGGGGATGCACTTTCTCTTGGCAGCTTTTGTGAGTCCTGTGCATTTCACTTCATGAAAATGCCCAGAATAATTATTTAATAAAGAATTTTTTTTTTTAATTAAAGAATTAAGAGGTTGAGTTAAAGAATTAAAGTATATACCAAGCTTTTAAAAATAACATGAAAATATGGTGAATATTTATCATGTTCTGAAAGGGCCTAACTTTTGTCCCTTGTTATTGTAGGCTAGTATTTCCTCGAGTCTTATTCACAGGCTGAACAGCTACTCCTTATAATTATTTTCCTCTTGCAAATTTTTGAGCAGTGTTGTAATGTGAGTGCAGATGCCTTTGTATTTTCCTAGTAGCACTGCTCTTTGGCCAGTTGTTCTGTTGTTATTAGTCCTTGTTAATCACCAGTGTGTTTCATACTTAGAATTCTAACTTAATACCAAATCACATCAATAAGAGAGCCAAAATAGGTATGAACCTAAAATAGGGTTGCACCAGGTAGCCTGATTCTTGCCACTGACAGTGCAGAAATAACAGTTGCTTAACTGGAGTGAGATACTTTTGGTATAACTAGTAATTAAAGTCATTAAATTCACTGTCTCCAAAATGAAAGGTCCTTCTGTAAATACGGGATGGTCCTTGGTCAGTCATATGGACAGACAAGTTACATATACCAGTTTGTACAAATTGTGTTTTCTCTGTTGTATGACTGCATATAACACCTGAGCATTATGGATGTTTCTTTCTAGATTGATAAAATGGAACTTGGTTCTTTTTAAATATACCTTAAAATACATATTTTAATGGAAAGTCCATTTAAGTAGAAAAAGTGGCTGTTTTTGTGGTGGTATCATTCCAGGTGATAAGGAGAGGCAACCTTTAAACTACAGTTGTAAAACTCTCAAAATATCATGGAAATTATTGATTTATGTGATACTTCTGGTTTGAAAAGCTAATTTCAGATTGATCTGCATGGTACTGAGGTGTTCTGATATAGCACTGCATTTTTGTATACATTTGTTTTGAGCATAGGAACTATACTACTAACACCTCAGTAGATGAACCAGAGATTCAAACCTTGACATTTTATTGAATTATTGAATTATTCCACCTCTTTTATCTTGGTGGTTTGGGTTTTGGGGTTTTGTTTGTTTGTTTGTTTGTTTTACTGTTTTTTATCTTGGCATTTGACTGGATAGTGTGTGATTCCTATTGCTCTGATGCTGTCTTCAAGATGTCTGGAACTATTTGAATACTACTTATGGCAGAGTCTGGTGCAAGTCCATGAAGTTTTGTTTCTTCAGTATAATATTCTCTATCTTTAGGTATATGTCTGAGGTCAGGTTCCAAGCAGCAAAAAAGATTAACCTTTGAGCCATTGAACCTCCCTGAAATGAGTATTGGAATGCTTAGAAATCATTTTATACGTGCAAAGTTACTGTACAAGCAGGAAAAGAGTGGTAATTGACAGCAGAATCGATTCTGATTGGTTAATCCCCTTAGTGATGCAGTGATGTAAAGAAGTAAATATTATTTTTTAAATATATGTATGTGCACTTGGTATTCAATTGCCATAACATTATTTTTTTATTATTCTTTCAGGGGCTTGACTTACAAAAACAGTGGGGTAGACATTGCAGCAGGGAATACTTTGGTTCAGAAAATTAAACCCCTAGCTGCAGCCACATCAAGGTCAGGTAAGACTTGCACCTCCTATTACTGCTTCAGTCAGTTCATGGCAAGGAGGATTATCATTTGATCTTGATCTTGATACAAAAGCTCATATTTATGTGTTCTGCATCTTTCTAGATTACACAAGAAATATTTGTGGTAAGCAAGTGCCTGGGATTTCTTCAAAAAATAATTCCTTACATTTACAGATTTTCTTATTTTAAAATGACTCTCAGCTATATCTCCTGAATGTCATGAACGCTAGAGAATACAGTATAAACAGGATAAATGCAAGCAAAAATCCTACCATTTACTTCTCTTTTTGCTCATATGGATTATTATTTCTTTTACAGTGAACTATACAGTTTTGGTAGATGAATCTTTAGAAAGGTGTACAAGATGTAGAAATCCTCAGAAATACTGTCTGTTACTTGAGATAGATATAGAAGACAATACTGTTGCTTGGTTAAAACAGAATCCTTTTTTTTTTTTCCTTGGGTCATGATCTCAGGCACATCTTGCCCTAGCAAGTCCTTGTGATTCTTTTGATAGATTTAAAATATTGTTCATTTGTGAAAACCTTTTTTACTTCAGATTAACTGAAAACCTTCAAATAATGTCAGATATACACAGAGAGACAAGTATAGATACATACACATGAGTACAACTAGTCATTTCTTAGCATTTTCTACTCATGCTTATGTAACTCTTAGGATTTAACTAATTTTAGTTTTCAGATTACTATACTTACCTATCACAGGGAGTCTTAGAACTAGGAGTCTTAATGTGCTATAAGTAGCGGTATTAGCAAAGAGATGGGAAATTTCAGTGGAAAATGCCTAGTTGTCTTCTTTACTCAGGAAACAGTGAGTAGCAAGCTTCAGTGTGTTACACAATTCCTTTTCTGGTTTTCAGAAAAATATTTGTTGCAAGTACAAAGGTGAAATATATCAGTCACAGTAATTACTGAGTGTTCCATCACAAAGTTTTGGATTTTTAGCCTTAGGCAATAATGAAGAAAAAAAATACAAAGCAAGCAGAAGATTAGGGGCTCCCAGGCCTCTGTGAAGAGGCTCATAATGTCAGAGAAAAGTTTTCTGGTGTGAGGCCAAAGTCATACTGACAAACATCAGAGAGAATTTGTGTTGGAGATCCTGAAGAGACCTATGAAATTGAAAATTTACTATTTTTTTCCTGTTTTCTGGCTGGCAGGCTGCAATGCAGAACTTGGAGGATTTGCTGGCCTCTTTGATTTGAAAGCAGCTGGTTACGAACATCCTATATTGGTATCTGGAACTGATGGTGTTGGCACAAAACTCAAGGTAATAGGAAAATCCATGAAAGGAAGGAAAATAGCACAGAAAGGAAAATATTTTAACAGAAAATATCAGTTGTCATAAAAATATCTGTTTGCCGTTCTAAAAGGGGAATGAAAAATTAAATTCCCCTCCCTCAGGCAAAAAAATTAAATATACATTTAATTTCTGGCATGTATGTAGCCATACTTGAAATGTTGTTTAACATAATTAATTTTTAATATTAAGTATGTAATTGGGGACTCCATTAAGGTAGAATCTCCACCCTCAAAATGATTAATCATGGGGAAAATAATTTAATTACATGGTTACTATTGTGTTTATGCAAACTGCAGTAAAACCCTTTCCAGTTCAATCCCCCTCCCTAAAGTATGTCCCAATTAAGGAAGTAACAATTGCTAAAATAAAATGTTAGGAGGTGCTTATAGAGGCAATAATAAATGAAGCTGCTCTACAAAAAGCATCTAGAGGAACAGCAGGATTTCGATCCCCTTCCATGGCAGACTCTCTGCTTGGGTTTCAGTTTCTCAAAGCTAACCAACAGGTTCTCTCTCTGTGTTTTGCAGATTGCACAAGTGTGTAAGAAACATGACACCATAGGTCAGGACCTGGTTGCCATGTGTGTCAATGACATCTTGGCTCAAGGAGCAGAGCCCCTCTTCTTCCTTGACTATTTTGCCTGTGGCAGACTTGATGTTGAAGTGGCCCAGATTGTCGTGGCAGGAATAGCTGAAGCTTGCAAAAAAGCAGGATGTGCTCTTTTGGGTATGAACACTCTTCTTTGAAGGATAGGAAAAATCTTATGCAGTATCTTTATAATTCACTATAATGTGTTTGTTTTCCTAGCCTAATGAAGAATCTTAGAGGACTAAAAAATAACAAAGCATCACATGTCTTTGCTTTCAGGTAACATAATCTCTACCCACTGGAAGGAGACAGTACTCTGCAAATGTTGCCATTAACTCAGGAAGTTGCATATGAATTTTATTATTTGTATCTTTTCATTTAACTTTGTAATTATAGCAGCTACCTAGAAAACTAACAATACATATATTTTATTTCTTTGTATTTTACAAGTAAATTTGAAACCATACCAAATAGCTTTGTTTATTTTTATCCTTTATCCTAAAAGAAATCATCACATTTTCCTCTAGAAACAAGATTTCTATATGTTACTGTGCAGGCACATGTCCCTCTGTGTGTACACATTATCCTTTGAACGTCTTGGATGATTTTAACCAAATCTGACAAGAAAGCTAGAGATCTCACAGCTATTGTGTTTCCACAAGCTTCATGAAACTAGAAAGCCTAAGAATGTTGCACTCACAATGCAACAAAAGCTTTGGCTGGAGCTCACTACTTAAGACACAGAAGTTAACCAGCAGACAGAAACCTAAAAGAAACCATGTTCTGTTATTTACAAACCTAGCAGCAAAATTAGACTTGCTGAAATTTTTTTTCACCAAGATGAGCATGTTCCAAGATGTTAAGACAAGCATTTAAACATCTTCCTTTTCACCCCTATAAGTACATAGTACATTTTATTAATAAATTATATATGTATTCTGGTATACAGAATATATACAGAATATACTGGTAATCTAGTTATCCCTGAAAATGATACATTTCCCTTCTTGAATCTTAAAAATCACAGCATTAACACTGTTCCACACAATAAAATTATTTATGTCAGTGAAAAATACACTCTTTTGTGTACGTTTTTAGTTTATAAAAAGAGTACAACATAAGGTTAAATTTGAAAGCAATGAAACCCAGAAAGTTCAGTTTCCTCACATAGTTTTTGGCTTTCCTTTTTTTTTATAAACAGCTGTGAAGAATTACCATGATTTTTCAAAAAAGACCTTTAGTATGAGACAAAAAAAATGACACTTCAAGTGTCTACTTTAGGTACCACTTTATAATTGGTAATACAGTAAACCTGTCCTTTTATCCAATTCTTTAAGTAAGTTAGTAGCAGTCTTTTCTAAGTGGGAGTGTCATTCTGAGGTAGTTTACAAGCTTTGAACAAGAGTGTATTTATGTTCTGGTTTGTTTGTTTGTTTGTTTTGATTGGCATGAACTGTTACTTTTATATTTGTCTTTAAGCTGTTCTCTCAGTTTTTCAAATATAATCAAGCCATTCATACTTCATGCTATGTGAAATCTTGCTATGAAATTACTTACTGGAATTTCAACATTTGGTTTCCAATTGGAAAACTTTAAAACTACAAAGGGCTTTGGATATTGTAAATTAATTACCAGAGAATAATATCTCAAAATTGTAAATGGGTTAGCAAATACTTTTTCATGCTAATATAAAAATAAGTCCAAACTCAGAAATAAAGCAGTCATGATTGGTTCTCCAAATTCTGTCACTCTCAGCAGAGAAGGGATGGAGATGATGCAGTAACTCTGAACCTGAGGAGGAAATGCTTTTCTGTAGCCTGGATCATTGAAATAAATTTTAGTTTGGGCTCTAACTTCACACATTCATTTCACTGTGCATGTACATAACGTGTAGATCTGTCTTTGTATAGTATCATCTCATAGAAGTCTCATTTGAGCACATTCCTAAATTTGTACTTTGCATTTCTGCAATAGCAAATATTTAGCTCAACCACCTTAAACTCGTCACACCACTTGATAGCGAGGTACTGAATGGCTTATCTACATGCTTGGTTTTGCACAAATGTTATTAAATACAGTTTTAAATACAGATGTATCTAAGCAAATGAACTTTGATTTTAAATTTGGTTATGGCAATGTCATGTGGAAACCTGGAAAAACTTCCAGAGAATCTCATACTGAGCAGTGTCAAGTACTGAGCACAGAGAAATTTCCACCATTGCTCACGTACGTTTGGAGCCTCTTCAGGGACACTTCCTGGAAATAGACAGTACTCTAGGTCAACACGCTGGGCAGAGTTCATGATATAATGGCAATGTAATCATAATCAAGTTGTTTTCTTGTGAACACTATGACCCACAGAGGGATTAGAAAGAGAATAATGAGATGGTTGTGAGGATAGCTGGGGAGAGTTTCACCCTGGCATGAGGGGATATTGTCAAGATGTGTGTTTGGAAAACTTTGGAGTGAGCAGTAAATGCTCATTTCATGTACCAGATACAGCAAGGTCCCCTCTCCGGAATGGATGAGCCATGACATTTGGTCCCCTCTTTTTTTTCTTTCTCACAGGAGGAGAAACTGCTGAAATGCCAGGCATGTATCCACCCGGAGAGTATGACCTGGCTGGGTTTGCTGTCGGCGCAGTGGAGCGAGGGCAGATGCTGCCCCAGCTGGAGAGAATTGCTGATGGAGATGTGGTTATTGGAGTAGCTTCTTCTGGAGTTCACAGCAACGGGTACAGTCTTGTAAGGAAGATTGTGGAAAAGTCATCGTTCGATTTCTCTTCTCCAGTTGGTGTCTCTGGTGATCAGACATTAGGTACCACCTGCAGTGCAGTTTTTTGTATTATAACTTGAACTTCTGAACAGGCAAATGTCACACAACTGTTTTGTCTGTGCCTTTGCTTTTGTAACTTTTACAAGGCACTAAAAGAAATTCTTTAACAGGATCACATAGACAGCAAAGTAATTAAGGGAGGGGCATAAATAATTGTATGCTAAAAAAAGGTAGAACATGGTGGGGGTTTTTTTCTGTAGTACAATGCTCATTAGTATCCATCAAATTAGTATTTTGATATTTTTTCAATTTTATATTGATTAGCATTTCTTTCTGTGTTGTAATTGGTCTTCTTTCATCCTCTTTGATCTGCAGGAGATCTCTTGTTAACCCCAACTAAAATCTACAGTAAGTCTCTGTTGCCGGTCCTTCGCTCAGGCCATGTGAAAGCCTATGCCCACATCACTGGAGGGGGCTTGCTGGAAAACATTCCCAGAGTTCTCCCGAAGTCCTTTGGTGTTGTTTTAGGTGAGATAAAAAGCAAAGCTATGTGTTGTGGTTTAACCCAGCTGGCAACTAAGTCCCAGACAGCCACTAATTCATTCTCCCCCAGTGAGATGGGGGAGAGAATTGGAAGGGTAAAAGTGAGAAAACTCATGGGTTGAGACAAAGACAGTTCAATAGGTAAAGCAAAAGCTGCTTGCGCAGGCAAAGTGACACAAGGAACCCATTTACCACCTCCCACCAGCAGGCAGGTGCTCATCCATCTCGAGGAGAGCAGGGATCCATAGTGCATCATGGGTACTTGAGAAGGCAAACACCATCACCCTGAATGTGTCCCCCCCTCTTTCTTCTTTCCCCATCATATGCTACAGAATATCCCTTTGGTCAGTTGGGGTCAGCTGTCTGGGCCCAGCTTCTTGTGTCCTCCCAGGCTACTCACTGGTGGGGTGTGGCGAGAAGCAGAAAAGGCCTGGACTCTGCATAAGCACTGCTCAGAAACAACTAAAACATCCCTGGGTTATCAACACTGTCTTCAGCACAAATAAAAAGGATAGCCCCATACTAGATATTATGAAGATAATCAACTCTATCCAGTACACTGTGGAAACATCCTTATGTCAAAATGAATGGATATGTAAGCCTGTGTGACATGGGGCCATGTCAGCTGTCTTGCACCCTAAGAGCTAGACTTGCCTGTCTAGAAGTGTTTGCTTTTTTCTTCATTGTTGCTGGATTTCTCCTTGTGCCTGAACCAGTCAAAACACTTCGTAGTCTTAAGACTGCTACCTATTGAATTCACTTCCCCGATGGTGTTTTGGGTTGGATTTTTTATGAAACTCTATCCACACTTGCAAAAATAAAACAACTTTAAAGCAAATCCAGAGTGATCTGTCACCATTTGCAATAACCTAAAAAATTATTGCTAGCAAAAATGATATTCATGAAGTCATCACTTAGCATTCAGATATGGTTACTAGCTCAAGTACACCTCATGCTATTTGACACACCTTAATTAATCCTCACCACGGTCTTCTCAGGTATGCTAGATAAGAGTATTTCACTTATGGAGAAAGTGTAGTATGGAAAAGTAAATGACTCACTATAGGCTAGGCAGTGTTCATCAGGTTGTAGAATAAAATAAGGGAACTGATTCAGAGTTTTGCACTCCAGAACTACATGTAAATAATTCTTCCACTTTTCCACAGTGGATGCTGGTATATATAAATGGGGATAAAGATAACTTTTAAAAGATAACATGGCAAGGAAAATTGCTGTCATTGAGGCTTGTCCAGAAGGATTTCCCTTGCTGCTGTATATTATGCTTAGCTGGTTGGAATTGGGGGCAGCTTGAGCCTTTGGTGACAGTTTTTAAATACAATAGTTTCTCTTGAAACAGTTGTCACCTTCAAGAAGAGGAAGCCTCAGAGCCAATTTTGAATTACTGATTAACAGATTGCAGTAGAGCGATATGATTAATTTCCTCCTGGAGTGACACTTCTTTCTACTCCCAAGCCTTGTTCAGTAAGGAAGGAAAAAACATCCTGTTTCCATGCATAGAGGCCAATCTCACACTGATGCTGCTGTGGAACTTTTTGTCTGTGCGTTCTGTCCAGATCTTGTTTCTTAATACTCATTAAGTTCTAGTATTTGTCCATTGGTGTAATGATTTTTACTCTTCATTTATATTTTCAATTCTCTTCAGATGCTCTTACCTGGAAGATCCCTGAAATCTTTTGCTGGCTCCATAAAGAAGGGAACCTTTCTGAGGAGGAAATGACTCGAACTTTTAATTGTGGCATCGGTGCTGTGTTGGTAGTTCAGAAGGAGCTGGCTCAGCAGGTCCTCAAGGATGTACAGAGGCACGAGTCAGCCTGGCTGATAGGGAAAGTTGTCTCCTTGCAAAAAGGTTATTAATTTTTTTTTTCCATTTAAAAAAAAAAAGAGGCAGAGCTGAAGTCCTTAGGTGGTGTCTTTGTGGAGGTTAGCTGAAGAGCTCTTAATTGACACCTCCATGGCTTTTTTCACAGGGTGTTAAAAAGACAGTCCTCATGACTTCAGTCTTAGTCCATAGAACATCTGCTTAGTAATGTCAAATGTCACCAGAACTATAAGTAATGATAAGTAAAACAGTGCCATGAATCTTTTTTCATGGGTACTTCTCTCCTCTCTCTGTTTCTCCCCTTATTAATGTGTTTTGTTGTTCGTTTGGGTTTTTTTCTTGTACATGTTCAGGCTCTGCCCATGTTAAAGTCCACAATCTGAATCGAGCCTTGCAAGCAAATAGGTCGCTGTCTCTGCACAGCCATATCCAAGGAAAAATTCAAACAAATAAAGTGAAGGTTGCTGTCCTTATCTCTGGAACAGGTGAGCGTTACATTCTTTACTACAGTGTAAAGCAGACTATTGAAAAAGGAACTTAATCTCAGATTTAAAATCTCTCAAAACCTTGCAGTTCTCCATGGAGGCTCTAATGGTCTTCTAACAGGCTGTCAGTAACAGGCAGAATAGGTTTGCCCTTGGATTAATTTCAACCACAAACAGAATGATCTTTAACCTCTGCTGCAAACTGACTATGAATTACATCTGTGTTCATTTTATATACAAATCTCTGCATGTGTCCAGATTCAAGCAACCACTGCACTGCACTATAGGGACAGCAGCATTATTTCTCCGGTAGATCAGAATATCTTCTTGCCATGTAGGCACTCCTAGGGCTTCCAGTATTCTCACTTGCTAAGAAGGAGACTGTCATTCCAATTCCATAAATTACATTTTACAAATTTAATTGCCAGTAAAAGCCCTGTAACCTCCAGCTGTCAAACTCAGTTCCTAGTAAGATCAATAAAAAAACAATTATTGTTAACATCAGTGGGTTTTGGATTGCATCTCACCCACATTGGTACTTATTTAAAACCTCTTCTAGCTCTTAATTATATTCATTCTCCAGGAACAGCTTGGTAGTCATTAATTCTTTTTTCACTCCTAGGCACAAACCTAGAAGCCCTCATAAGTAGCACAAAGAAGACCACCAGTTTCGCACAAATAGTTCTTGTTGTTTCTAATAAGGCTGGTGTAGAGGGTTTAAGGAAAGCTGAAAGAGCTGGTATTCCTACAAGGGTAAGTATTTCTCATCTTTTTAGTTAGCATCGTTAGCTCTGCCTACAGCAGGAAGGTAATGTGAGATAATGAATTTTACTAGCGCTAAGAGATGGTCTGATGGAAAGCCTTAGCTTTTCTTATTAGATCTGCCATGAACTTGTGCCCTTGGGCAAACTACCTAACATGGGAAGGAAAATACTTACTTTTCACCTCAGAAATGCTCCCAGCAATCCTGATGGTTTTGGGAACAGTCATTATATTAAACCAGTGGAAAACTTTCCCATTTAAATGGCAACTTTGCCTTTTATTTAACTGTAGTGCATTTACACTAAAGTAACAAGCTATTTTATCTTAATTTTATTTTTAAATTACATGCTAAACAGACACAGTAGTTCATTTGAATGAAATAGAGAGGTCAAACTCAGCAGGACCTTCCACTGATTCCTAGGGCATTGCTTCAGGCTCTCCAGCATTCCTTCAAAGCAAGCTGCTCTTCCCCTTTATGTCACTGGATCCAATGCTGCATTGCTTTGCCTTTTATGCAGTAATTTCTTTTACAGATGTGAAATGCTACTGTTCTGACTTTTACAGTCACTTTCCACTGATAACTAGGAGACACAGGGAAGATTTGGGCCCAAAGCAAGCTTTGCTGTTAACTTTAATAGTAGCAGGATCTGAATGTTAGCACTGCTTATTTGGGAGTACACAAAGATCACAAGTGAAAAATGTCCCCTGGCATGCAGGGGAAGAACAAACATAGAATGATGAAAAAAAAATAGAGTGTGGGAGAGCTGATGATCTAGGTTGTTAAGATGGAGAGTGAGCAGTGAAACAGAGGCACAGAGGAGTACATGCTGTGCAGGTTACTACCTGGTAGTTCCTGGCAGAGTTCATCCCAGTGTTGAGCTGGGCTCTACTTCTAGTGCCCTCTGCCACCTTTCCAGATAACCCATTCTGGTTTTTCAAAACTACCCTGGTAAATCTGGGATTAACGGGTACTTTTATTTAAAAGACTGTGGATGTTTTAAGTTATATAGCACTGCCTTATTCCTGCTTAAATTAGGGGATGTATCCTGGATGGAAAGTACATCCCTCAAGTATATTGACTTTACACAGTAGAGGTTGTTCTATGAGTTTGTGATTAGCCTTTCTTTCAAGGTTTTTGTAATAGAATTTTTTGGCAAGGTTCACTGGCCTTAAATGAGTGAAGTCATTGTAAGACTTCAGGTTGCCCTAATGACTTATATTTGTAGGTTGTGGAATTGTGTCAAAATGCTGTGGCCTACAGCTGTGGGCCTAATAAAACAGAACTCTTGCTCTTTCTGGGTTTTGATGATCTCTCTGTAGGAATAGGAATAAAGACTGCGTGTTTGTCTGCTAGCTTCATACATTTATGAGCTGATCTTGCTGTGAATGTGCACCCAACTCGAGCCACGTGTGAAGATGTACATTTTGTTTATTACCCCAGGGTACCATTTCATTGTGCTCTTAGGACTTTTAGATTAAATTAACACTGTGTCTATATATCTTTGTCTTTTGGGTTATCACAGGTTATTGACCATAAATTATACGAAAGTCGCAATGAATTTGACAGTGCAGTTGACAAAGTCCTTGAAGAATTCTCAGTTGAACTGATCTGTCTGGCTGGATTTATGCGAATACTGTCAGGCCCTTTTGTCAAAAAATGGGAAGGTAAGCACAGCAGAGTAGTGTATGCATTAAAAAAAAAAAAAAAAAAAGTAACTTTATAGCTTATCCTCAGGAAAAAGAAAATGGGAAAAATGTAGAAAAGGGACCATATTAATTCTGGGTTTGCAGGAAATTAGACTCATCTTGTAAGGAAAAGGATGAGAAAGAGAAAAGCAGTATTTTTCCCTTTCTGTCATTTCCACAGAGCTTTAAGGAACCCAAAGGCAAATGCAGACCTTGTAGTCTTTGATTTATTAGAAAGTATTTTCAAATAAGGTTGTGAAGACTTTAGATCTCTTCAGACATGAGGTGCAGGACAAATTATTGCTTAGCAGTAGGTGTTGGCTGGGGAGAGGTGAGTATCCAGTCACTGAGAATTCGTTCCCCAAACAGGTCAGCTGCTTTGGCTGTGTATGAAACTGCAAAACCAGGCAGCAGCGTGCGGTTCCTGTTAACAGGACCTTGCCAGTCCTCTGGTCAGACATCCCACGAGCTGCCTGAATCTTAGGATGGCATGTTTCACAGGCAGATCCAGCTCTTTTTTTGTCTGAAGTGTTCACAGTGTCTCCATTCTGGCCATCTTTTACAATTTTTCCAGATTTTTGTTAGAGGCTGGTAACACCTCTGCCTACTTCAGTGACTGCTTTCCCTTCCCAAGTTGATACATTCCTCCTCTTACCTCTTTCTGTTTCTTTAGAGAGTTCTGAATCACACAGAGGCAGCTGCTCTTCTCACTATTCGCTCTGCTTTGGGATCAGTCACGGTTATGTAAACTGTTTTCATGCTCATCTTAGTGACAGGCTGTTCAGCCTATATATTGCAGCTCTTTAGGTGACCTTTGTTGTTCACGTGGTGATTTTTGTGTAACCCTGGGTGTGCCTATGACACAGACCTTTTACACCTGGACTGCTTTTCAAACCTGTTTTTAAAATCAGTGGAGCAAGACAGGCATTCCTAGGAGGGCAACTCCTTTTATGCTAAAGCTGTCAGCTAAAGTCAGGTGAATTTTGTCTCCATTTGTTACAGAGTCCAGAAGACAAAGATGTAAATGTCTGTGCTGTAGACAGCTGTAGTTATGAGAGAGGAATCCCTCACTACCTGAGATGTGTTTTGAGCAGAGTATTTGTGAGGGGGATGAAAAAAAACTTTCTCTAGTGCAGAAACCTTGTGCAAATAAAGGATGAGTTTAGTTCTCTCTGATTGAGGGACAGAGCACTGTCAGTCCTGATGATTGTCCTGCACAGTTTGGGATTTGTGTTACACATATGACTGGCCCGAGAGCAAAAGAAAAGATTTTTCAGTACAGGATGGTTAACTCATTTTCTAAATGTTGAGCACTGAACTGAGCTTGAGAATGGATACCTACCTAAGCTCTGACCAAGACAGTGCTTTGGTTAGGTCTTGGACGTGAGCTCACACATTCAGTTCAGCTCAGGGATCTAACAGGAGCCTGCTGTAAAACTCTGCCCTGTATGCCTAGGCACTGACTACCCTAAATTAGCCATAAGTAATTGGTTCTTATTGCTGCTTTCTTAAAAGCTGTTACTTTTTTTCTTTCTCTCACAGTCACAAGGACATAGATTGTGAAGTTGTGAAACTCTTGTTTAATAGCCATTAAATGTTAATTTTGAATGTTAAAATAAAGGACAGATTTTAAGAAACAAAAAAAAAAAACCCCAAAAAAGACCCCAAAAAACCAAACCAAACCAACCGCGAAAAAACAAAACAAAACAAAAACTTTAAACAAACAAACAAAAAACCCCAAACAAATAGAAGACCATGTTCCTTTAGAGGAAGTTCTGACAGTACTGTAATGAGAAACTGGGGAAACTCTCACAGAAGTGCAGAGTGTTGTTTCCAGCTCACTATCCCCAAAACTTTTTTGCTCAAGCAGCAGGCAGGGAAATGCTGATGCTTAAAAAGGGCTATTTTTGAGATACAAAACACATTTGAGATACTATTGAAGATCAGTCAGTACCTTTGCCTCTAAGTTCACAGGTCAAGATCTGCCTAAGTTACTGCAGTGAGAGTGCAGGCTTCCTGTGCTGCTGCCAGAAATGGCCTTCACATGACGAAATCCTCAGCCTCTATTTCTGTGCACCGTTACCTCCGCCAGCATGTGTCAGCTCAAGTCTCACTGCTTGGCATTTAGTTGGTGTTCAATGAATCCTGATGACACACAGTCTTCCTAAACAGGAGGCATGCAGAGATGGCGTGGGCGTAGCGTACTGTAGTATAAATAGTATCGATGGCCACTTTGATTTTTTTTATTCTGTGAGGGTTTGTACTGATGGTAAGAGAAGATAAAGGGCTGTCAAGCACCTTTTGAATTAACTGTGGTCCAGAATGGGCCGGAGGAGTTGTCAAAGACATACTAGGAGCAGAAGGGAGAAGGTGCCAGGAGAGTGATTTTCTCATTTCTCAGAAAAGGTTTTCTCATGGTTTAACCATTGCATTGCTGTAGTGGTGAGACCCTGAGGTCACAGGCAGCCACTCTCCCTTTCTTTACAGCTAAGTAGGAACTCAGGCATATGCTTTTTCTTTTAAGGGAATTGGTAAGGCACAGGCTTCCCAGGGTTATAACCACAGTCGCACCTGAGCATTAGGAGGTTACATTATGAATTTCAGGATGCCCAAGCCAACTTTCCACATGGAAAGTAGTAGTGGCGGACAGGTGCTTTTCAGAAGGGCAGAGAAGGGCTCCTATGTGAGCAGCTGTTACCTTTTATTAAGCCAAAACAGGCGTGGAGGAAAAGTCCAGCCTAAAGAATTTTTGCCTTGTCACGAGGGGTCTGTTACATCACTTGAAAGTGCACCGAGTTTCTTCTGGGTGCTGAGTTTGTAAGAAAGGATTGTGCTTGTGATCAAAGAAGAGAAGAACAAGATGCAAGGAAAAGGACAGCTACATGAAAAAAATTAATCATTATTACTTGCTGGAAAAATACGCTTTACCCACACAACTGAATGTAACTGATTGCTGTCTCAGTTTCCTGAGATAGCGTGACATTCTGAAATGCTTTGGGCTGGTCAGTATCATCAAAACACAAGCAAATGCAAAAGTCATGAAAAACCTTTTTCACAAATGTGTTTTGTTCCTCTGTTGACTATGGTACTGGTGACATTCTGGTAAGCCTGAGACAATGACCTTGCTTACAATTTTCCAGGAAAAATACTGAACATCCACCCATCTCTACTGCCCTCTTTTAAGGGAGCAAATGCCCACAAATTGGTGTTACAAGCTGGAGTCCGAGTCACAGGCTGTACTGTACACTTTGTAGCTGTAAGTACTTCCTTTTCACTCCCTTTAACTCTGTAATTCATTGGTCTTAAGTTTTCAACTCAGAGCTTGCTTGGAACACCCATATACCATCACTTTTGATTATCTTTTCTCCTTTGTTCATTCATAACATTACTTGAAATTATAGTGCTTTAGTTTGCTATCCTTGGAGAAGGAACTGGAAATGAATAGTCTGCACAGGAGTTTGAGCTTTACCTAAATTAGCTTCTTCTCTAAGCATCCCACTGCTGCCTTCCAGCAGTTGGAATGGGCGTACTAGTTCATATAAGCCCTTGGCTAACCAAAAATCTTTATTACTGCACAGCACTTATATTTTATCATACAACCTTTCCTATTTGTTGCTTTCAAGAAAAAATAATCCAAACCACTTGAAATGGCACAAGAAGTTTAGATTTGTTAAGAAGTAATCCAATGTTTCTGGGAACAGAGAAAAACTTCACTTCTTGTTCCATTCTCTGGGTTAACAGTAACTAGTGTCCCCTCCTCTGCTGCTTTCTTCAGATTATCCTGCCCTTTTCCACTGCTCCTGAAATCTGTTCTTACGATATTTGCTTTGTCTTGGAAAAAGAGACAAAAACTAATTCTTTTCCAGACAGAACAGAAAACTGCGTTCCTTCCTCTGTGATATGACTTGGGGGTTTCTTCTCTGTACGGCAGTCTACTGAGAAACAATAAATAAACAGCAGGGATCTGCCTCCTTAACATGCAAAAGAGAGATCTGTGGGGTTTTCTAGTCCATCTTTGTGCCAAGGCTTTCAGTTCACTCTTCTGAGCCAAAATATCATCATTTTGTCCAATTTAGCCTACTATATTCTCAGTTAACATGGCTTCTGTTATTTTCTGTAGCAGAAATGTTACTCGCTGGTGTACTGCCTGCCTCCTCCTTTTCTTTGAACCCTGAACTTCCATTAGTTCCTCACAGGCCCATGGGAGTGCCAGCACCTTTTCTGCACTGCTCAGTGCAAATTCACATTTTCTGTAATAACATAATGATAAACAGATCCTCAAGGTAGCTGGATTACAATCATTGTTGTACAGCTGGGCCCCCTTCTCTCTTCTCTTTCAACCGTACAAACTTTCTGGCTATTGCTTTTACAGGAGGAAGTTGATGCTGGAGCAATTATTTTCCAAGAGGCAGTTCCAGTTAAGGTTGGTGACACAGTGGAGACCTTATCTGAAAGGGTGAAGGAGGCTGAGCACCGAGCCTTCCCAGCCGCCCTGCAGCTTGTCGCTAGCGGGGCCGTACAGGTGGGGGAAGCTGGCAAGATCTACTGGAAATAGGAGCAGCGTGTCCATGAATGTCCTCAGATGGGACAGCTGGGGTGCCTTAATTGATCAAAACAGAAGTCACAGCCTAACAACACGCACACTGTATTCTCTTCACAAAGTGTTCTCAACCTAAGAGTTTACCATGTCATGTCCTCGCTCAAATGGTTCAAGTCAAATCTGAAGAAAGCCACAAATGTGGACTCTAAAGGCAGGGAGCTGTTTTCAGTAGTTTCGGCTCTGGCTCTGTTATGTGTGTCCTCGTTATAATCACTTCCTTGGCCAACATTTTGATTCTTAGTCACATTGTTAACAAGTGAAAAAAAATATTCCACTTGCTACAGAGAGAACTGAGCATCTCCGAGATTGATTTAGGAACATCAGTATTACTGACAAACCATACAGGCTGTAACAGGGGATTCTCTCGTCTTGTTTTTGAGGAAAAATAATGGAACTAGTACAATGAAAGAGACAGCTAAGGGCAAAAAAAACTTTACTCATAAAAATCTCTAGCCAAACCAAGAAAAAACTTGCCTCTCAAAACACTAACTATTCCTGCAGATAATGAAATGGATTTTTTTCCATGTAGTTTCTGTTTCAGTGTGGGTAAATCTTGTCTGACCCCAATTATGGGCATAACCTGTAATTTCAAATACTGGACCTGCTATCAGTAAGATGCTAAATAGAATTCAGTGTCTGCTGGCCCTTTGCTTTCGAGCATCCCCAATGTGAATCCACATAGGAATTTCCCTCGGAGATTTGTTCAGAGCCAAAAGAGTTGGGTTTGGTTATTTTTGAATTAGCAGAAAGGGAGTTAGGACTAAATACAAAATGCGTTCTTGGCTTGCAATAACTTCATCAGAATTTCTGAAGAACGTAAGTGCCTTTTTTATTGGAATAGTATTTTCACCAGGATTAATACTGATGGAAGTGCAATAAATGTTACCATTCTGAAAACAGTAAGGGCTTTTACACAGCTCAACTCTTGTGAAAAAGCACCCGTTTTCTTTGAATGTTTTGATACAATTGTGAAAACATTTTCATGTATTTACTAAAATAATCAAATTTCCCCCATACAACCAGAAGCATCTGACTGAAGCTGATTAGGTATGTTTTAGAGCTCCCTTTTTAACACAGAGAAAGCTGATTTGTATTCTGTGCACTGATGTCCTTATGGTACTTCTGTGTTGACGTAATCCCAATTTGGGTTTAAAATAAAGTCTAATAAAGTTAAAAAATTAAATCTCAAAAATCTTTCCTTGGCATTCCTTTACCAGGGTTATAAGTTAAAGGAGGAATTTGTGGAAGTGAATTTAACTTCATCTACAGTACAGCAACTGTAAATCAGATTGTGAGGTTACAGACATGGGTGATCCCACATAAGTTAGTAATGATTCACAGAGCATGGTGACTGTTTCAGTGTCCAGAGGGCCTGGGATGAAGAAAGTTGCTGACAAAATACTCCCATCATCATTTGTCACTGAGGTTAAAGCTCAAGCCAATACAGAGGAAAATGACAAGGTCAAATTTAATTTGCTTGTAAAGGGCAAAGAATCAAAGCTAAGTCTTCATCCCAGCATTTTTATTTGCAAACCTGCTCTCCCACAGAAGGGCCTCCCCCACAGGCAAGCTGCCCACCAAGGCTCGAAATCCAGCCTGTCTCACTGAGAATGCAAAAGATGCGAGGAGCATCCAGCTCTGGCAGGGGTTCAGCCTGACAAAGGAAACATTTTACAAGCCAAAAGAAATTGGGACTTTAACTCACACATTAGAGGAAGTAAGACTAGTAAGGGTAAAATCATTACTTTTACAGTTAACATTATATTATTATCAATAAAAGCATTTTAATCACTACCAGAAAGACCAATAGCAGAAGACCTGGGTGCTCCTAATCCAATACCCCATTCCATCACTGACAGCTTGAGCAAAACTCAGATATTTTGCCATCTAATGCAGATGACAAATGGGATTTAAGCACCGATCTGTATTTCTACAAATGCATAAAAAGAAATTCCATTGTGAAGTGGATCTTGGATGGCTTTGCTTCAATTACCACTCTGTAAAAAGAATAAAATTAAGAGACTTAGCACCACACCCAATCTCAGAAGGAGGCCAGGAACACAATTAGAGTTGTTGGATACTATAGTGATCATCAGGAGACCTATCAGAGCACAGTAACTAGCACCCTATTCTCCTTTAACATTTTATTTGAGTTTATTCAGTCATGCATGCTATGCATGTCAAATAATATACAACAGGAAGTTACTACACAGATACAAGAGACTGAAAGAAAACTAAGCCATGTGTTTATCATAAAAAATATCTCTATATACCAAGCATTTTTAATCTCACCTTATTAGAGTTCTTCTGACTTCTCCCAGATGAAAAATTAACATTCCTTGCTCTAGTCACTGGGGTGCAAGAGACAAATACAGATTTCTGTATATAAATGGCAGAGTTTACAAGTGGGAACTGAATTTTTCTCCCCTCAACTACTGAAACACCACTAGCAACACATTAAACATAAATAAATAAATATATATACTTTTTAACTGGGTTTGACTTATGCTCTCAAACAGCCTGACAGAGCCAAAAGCAAGATACACAGTATGTTCCTTACTAGTATAGTACATGTAATAGCAAAAAAATGCCCTTTTTTTTTTTTTTTTTTTTTTTTTTTCCCCACTTCATCAATTGGCCTCTAGTTGTTCTTTTTCTTGAAAACTCATTTCTTGTTTATTTTTTTTCTTCTTTGTCAATTAGTTTCTTCTATCTCTT
>JANHGN010025903.1:44699-61344 GCA_024605025.1 Megaceryle maxima
CTGCATCTATTGGCTACTAGTGATTCCTTCTCTGGAAAACTCATCTCTGGCTAATTCTTTTCTAGCTTGCTCAAATAGCTTCTTAGATAGCTTTCTTCCTCTGATTTGTTACTTGCATGCCAGTCATTATTCTGGCAAATATAAAATAAGCTTCCCACAGAAAAAGGTTTTATTTAACAGTAACAACTCTCTGGATGAAGCCAGTCATTCAGTCAAGAAAAATGAGATTTTTCCTGCCACTGCAAGTTACACTGAGGATGTCTTGTTCTGCTGATTTCGAGAAGGAAGGAAGAAAAATGCCTGAACTCTGGTGTTTCTAATCCCTCTAATCAAACATTCATCCCTCAAGATCCCAATGTTTTAATATGAAATTCTGGGAATGTTGATGTGCTGCCCCCTTTCATGAAGCAGGAGAAAGCGTCTAGATGTATGTTTAGTGTGCACGATTGTACAATGTTGACAAATATTTCTGTGGAGTTTAATTTTGCTTGATTTTCCCTTATAAAAGCTCCCTGCCTTGCTGGGCTATGGATCTTCTGCTTGGCAGCTCACTAGACTCTGGCTCCCACACTGGTGCACGTTTGCATACCATCTTCTCCTCAGTACACTGAGGTGCTCCCATGGTTGTGGGGCTCAAAAGGATGAGGCCCTTGTAGGCTCCCACCTCCTCTCACAGAACTGTGCATTCATCTCCAATGCTTGTTCACTCCCAAATCCATGCTGTGCCAGGCTGGGCCTCACATCTGATTTGCCCTGACATGTCTGGCCTCTTCCATCTCACAGGAGCTGGTTACCCTCTGCAGGGGCATGCTTCCTATTTGCGGTTGCTTTGTGAAGCTCTTGGTGCTCTGCAACATAATGCAGCCAACAAAATTTGATCCCTTGGGAGAACTAATTTCCCTCCAAAGCACTAGGCCATTTTTACAGCTTAATTCCTTTCTTTGCTTTGTAACACAGTATCTCCTTTACAGATGAAAAAAAAAAAAAAAAAACCAACAAAAAACAGGACAAAGAAATCAGAATCATCAGAACCTGAAAATATAGCTTGGCTTCCACTGCCAGTTTTGCAAAAGGGGTGTAACTAAAGCTGCAAGCTCAGGGTAAGGGTCACATCTCAGAATGGAAACCTGTGACACTGATACACCTGCAGTCGAAGAGAAGCACATCAAAGCCAGGGAGGAGGAGGAGGAGGAGAGAGGAGTGAAATATGAGCAGAGAGCAAGACACTCATTGACCTGGCTACACCACGTTGTTTTCTTGAGGCTCTAGAGCCATGAGAGAGCATGTGCAGTCCCTCTTCTCTTCTTGGAGACACAGACTCTGGCTCTTTTGTTTCCAGTAGGTTTTACCATCCGCTCCTAACTGCACTGCTCCACTGGCCACCAGCTGCAAGGCGATGGGAAAAGCCCGACATTCAGCTTCTTTAACCCTTTCTGACAGGGTCTCCTCGGTGTCATCTGCCTTCACAGATACCGGCTCCTGGTGGATCACTGCTTTTGAACTAGATTCCTCCTGAAATGGGGATATTGGGACTCTTAGAAGAGGCTGGTGAACAGTCTCAGGAAGGTTATGGATGATGCAAGCGGGGCAAAGAATCTAATGAGACATCTTGGCAAGCCCAAGTGTAGTTGTGTGTAGGCATCTTAAAGTACATCTACAGAGGCTTGCCATCTCCATTGTGGTACCTACATTACATTAGGGGCTACAGCAGGAAAACAGACATGGGATAAACAATTCAGAGGCCAGTGTGCTGAAAGTAGGAGAAACTGGAAAAAACCCCAACCATCATAGTATGAAGGCAGAAGATAGGACCCCAAGAAACCACAAATGCAATGTAACCCCCACATCCTCCTGTTTTTACTGGTAACAGTCCCAAGATTTCCACACATTCCTGTTACGTCTTCCTGTTTCTGCCTTCAGAAAGAAAAGAAAAAAGCAAATTCCTTGTCATGACTTAGTCAATGTAAGGCAAGAGGGCACATACCAGGACAAAATGCACAGTGCAGCCTGTGACTTTGAATCCACTTTGCAGACCTTGCTGATGGGCATTTCCATCCTTGATTGGTGGGAAAAGTGATGGAGAAGCATTCAAAATTTTCCCTGGGCACCAGTGCGAGGAGGAAAAAAAAAAAAAATTGAGCTAGATTTCCTTTAAAAATCAAAGTGAGATGTGATCATCAGTTCAATACAACAGCATTGAGCATGACTTGGCAGTTTAAATGGTCTCAACTGCAGTCAGAATACAACAGGGCACATTCAGATTCAGGTTAGAAAGCAAAACATATACACGGTGTTACGATCCCCAAAGAAATGTGAGGAAGCACTGCTCTGATCTAAGGAAACACTGCTCTTCCAGGACCACAGGTGACAGTGTGCAGGCTTTGGCAGTAGCCAGGCAAGCATGTTTCAGTTAAGGCCAAGGACCTCATTTGCTTTTGTGTCTGTGGATGGACAGATGGAGTGGTAAGAGGCACTGCACATGTGGAAGTGATTTTCATAGAAAACATCACTCCCAAAGGAGCCTGCCCAAATGCAGTCCTCATAGTGAGTGAGTAAGGGGCAACATACACAAAATGGAAAACAGCCATTTTCACCTGAACATAAGAAAAAGACTTCTTTACTATGAGGGTGACAGAGCCCTGGAACAGACTGCCCCAGAGAAGCTGGGGAGTATCCTCCTCTGTAGACATTCAAAACCTTTCTGGATATGTTCCTCTGCAACCTGCTCTAGGTGAAGCTGCTTTAGCAGGGGGTTTGGAATATATAATCTCCAGAAGTCCCTTGCAACACTTACCATTCTGTGATTCTGTAACTTCTGAGCAAGGCCTCAGGAACTGACACTTGGCTCACCGAGTCAAGAGGAAGGAGGAGTGTGTTTTCCCTGCTCCACTGGCCAGGAGCACATCTAAAGAAAGCTCTGCCCTGCAGCAGAGCCACACTAACTCTGGGGTTTGTAAGGGCTGTAATTCCAGCACACAGTACACAGTAGTGCTACACTGTGCAGCCCTCAGGGCAGCACAGGAGGGAGATGAACTGAGAAATCAGTCTCTCTCCCATGTTTTTCTGAGTGACAACTGCAGGGAGTTAAGTTCAGCACAACTCCCCAGCAGACACCTCCCTGACAAATGACACAGTTACACTACCTGTCACCTGGCTGCAGACAGAACCAAAGTCCTGCCTGCTCTGCAGGCATTTCTCCTTCCCAGGAAGGCAACTCAGTAACCCTGATTTTGCCCATCTGTTACTCGTTATGTCAGCACAAGGTCTTTCTCTGCCAGTGCACAGTCAGAAACCCACCCCAGTCCCACTGGCTGGAACAAATGAAGGCATAGGGCAGCCCCACTGATTTACATGAGAATCTCAGTGTCAGCAAGGCTGAAAGAGATTTAACCAAAAGATGAAGAACTATGATTGTATCATTCTAGTGAGACTGTATTTTAACTTCTCTTTTACAGTTATAATTTCTTACCTTTCCACTTTCTGAGAAAAGGACCAGACAAAATTCTCATAAATCCTGAAAGACATATCAGTTCAACAGCAAATTCTTCAAGAACCTGGTCAATCGTGCTGTCAAATTCAGAGCGACTCCCATAAAGCTTATGATCAATCACCTAAAACAGTGAAACATATCAAAAGTTACATCAAGAAAATAATTCTGTGGGAATGAGAGCAGCTACTTGGACAACAAAGAGAAAGCAAAACAGATTAATTCCAGGATGCTCAAGGACTGAACAGGTCTTGAGCTTGTACATTATTCAGGACTTCTGTCATTTTTCACATTCACAGAAACATTCCTGAGAACACCCCAAGCATTTGTGAGCTAGCACTGACTGTTTCACACAGGAAGCTTTCCAGGACATGGAGAAAATTAGCACAAAGAGAAGCCAAATGTATAAAGAGATACACGTGGGTAATATGGTATAGAGGGAAATAAGAGGGAACACATCAGAAGATTCTGACCTCTTACTCCAGAATGTCTAGACAAAGACTCATCAACAACATCACTACAGGTTGGTCTGTAGTTGCTTACTGGAAAACATGAACTTTCCTAAGTAGACAACAAACTGGCCAGACATTCTGTGTAAGGGGAGAAGTCATGTCTTGTTTTATTTCTACTCCACCTCTCAGCCCCAGCTTCCATGATAAGTGTTGGCTCCTGACTCTGTTCATGAGGACACTCAAAAAGGCTAACAAAGCTGTCCTGCTCTTGCCTATGAAAATGTGACTGAATTTTAACATGTTTTTTTCCCAGAGATGATGTGTCTTTATATTGCAAGAAAAAAAAAAAAAAAAAAAACTAACATGAATCCTGTTGTTGAGGAAGCTTGCTGAAAACTTTTTAGTGCATGGAGAGCCTCTAGCAGTATTTACATCCATCTGTGCATAACTGTACAAACAACTGCTCAGAATCATTAAATGTTAGAAGCAGGAGTTCCTGGTGGGCTCTACTTGAAAGACCAAGTTGTTGAATGTTTTCAAAAGCCATGTTCTATATTTTGACAAATATGATCACATCTATATATTTTTGTTTGCTTGTTTGTTTTGTTACGACACAAAACAGAGAAAGCTTCTGTATCACAGTGCTACTCTACTGAACACAGGCAAGAGAAAAGACTTGTATGGTGTCACAGAAAGTGACTGAGCACAACATGAGACAAAGGCCTTTCTCAGAAGGGATGAGCCAAGGAGACAACATGCTTACGTGTTTTGCAGAGCCTGAAGTCTTACTGATTTCAGTTAAAGCTTGAAGCTGCATGGGCTACAGTCTTAGACCCAAATCACCACAGCACTTGAAGTTTTAAGTCCCTTCCTAACTCTAGACTGTGTCACTCACTGAACAGACCAGAAAGACTCGACAGCCTCCAGTGAGCACTGTCCATACAGCTTTCAGCTCTGCTTCTACTGGTAATTTTGACAGCTTTGTGCTACACTCACTTAGCCACAGTAAAAGTTTGAAACGAAAGTGAAACATGAGTGCTTACCAAGCATTTCATAAAGACCTACGGATTCAGTAGGTGTGAGCTGGTGATAAAAAGGAAAGGAAAGGGGTGTCTTTACCCTGGTGGGAATTCCAGCACGGGCTGCATTTCGTAGTTCTTCCACACCAGACTTGTTGGAGATGACAAGGACAACTTGGGCACAACTGCCTGGCTCTTTTGCGTAACTGATGAGTGCAGCAAGGTTTGTGCCTCAAATGAAGAAAGAGCAAATATTCATGAAAGAGGTGAGCACCTATGTCACTGAGAACTGCTCCCAGTCCCATTTATTTAACAAAAAATCTTGTTTTTAATAACTGCACAAATAGAAGATGACTATGGAATTTGTTCACTTAATAAAGCTCATTTGTTAAGCAGTACAGTACAACTTGACTTCTGACAAAATGCAACCTTGATTTTTAGAAGGTTCCATAGACTCTACTGAAAAAAAGGCAAGGTGGATGCCCTTGTATCAGGGCTGAATTCAGCCTCTCCTTTATAAGGACATTTCTCTGTGTGATGATAAATGAAAGCTCACCTGTTCCAGAGATGAGAACAGCTACTTTAACTTTGTTCTTTCTGGGCTGGTGTTGACTCTCCACAACAGCATTATTCAGCAGATGCTGGGGACTGCTCAGCTGCAGAGCTTCTAGAAGATTCTCAACTTCAATATGAGAACCTCCTCCAAATATGTGAGGAAAATGTTAAAATATCTTAGATTTTACTTTTCCATCTAAATATACTTTGTAAGTTTATTAATCATATGTTTCAATTAAAGGAAAACCTATGAGCAATGAATGTACTCTAGAACTAACTGACCTACAAAGTCATGTACTACTTGACACAGTAGTCAAACTCACACAGGTTGTCCTGATCTCTTTAGTGTTGCTCACAAAATCATTTACAAAGGTATGGCATGGTCTGCTCAAGGATTATCCCCAACTTTTATACCTGTCTTCCTCTTTCTCTCATGTTGCAAAACTGATGACACCAAGCTGAGTGGTGCAATTGACACACCTGGAGGACAGGAGGCCATCCAAAGGAACCTGGACAAGCTTGAGAAGTGGGCCCATGTAAACCTCATGGGGTTCAACAAAGCCAAGTGCAAGGTCCTGCACCCAGGCTGGGGCAACCCCTGGTATCAGTAAGGTTGGGAGGGGTTGAAGGGATTGAGAGCAGCCCTGTGGAAAAGTACTTTGGAATACTAGTGGATGACAAGAACGTGAGCAAACAATGTGTGCTTGCAGCCCAGAAGGCAAATCACATCCTGGGCTGCATCAAAAGAAATGTGGCCAGCAGCTTGAGGGAGGTAATTCTGCCCGTCTATTCTGCTCTCATGAGACCCCACCTACAGTACCATGTCCAGCCCTGGGGTCCCCAGCACAAGAAAGACATGGACCTGTTGGAGCGAGTCCAGAGGAGAGCCACAAAAATGATAAGGGGCTTGAGCAGCTCTCCTGTGAAGAAAGGCTGAGAATGCTGGGGTTGTTCAGCCTGGAGAAGAGAAGGCTGCAGGGAGTCCTTATTGCAGCCTTGTGATACTTAAAGGGGGCCTACAGGAAAGATAGGGACAGTCTTTTTAGCAGGGCCTGTTGTGACAGGATAAGGGTAATGGTTTTAAACTAAGAAAAAGGTAGATTTAGACTAGATATAAGGAAGAACGTATTTATTTTTCTTACTATGAGGGTGATGAAACACTGGCACAGGTTGCCCAGAGAGTAGGGAGATGCTCCATCTCTGGAAACATTCAAGGTCATGTTGGATGGGGCTCTGAGCAACCTGCTCTAGTTCACTGCTCACTGCAGTGGGAGTGGACTAGATGACTTTAAAAGGTCCTTTCCAACACAAACCATTCTATGATTCAATGAAAATTACACTAAAAACTATGTTGACAGAACTGAGGTTGCATTTTGGCTGCTCAAACTGCTCCCCTAGCAGTTTGGTTTCCAGAGGAATTTTGTCTCACCTCTTGCTGTATGTCAATCAATGGACATACCAGAGTGAAGACCTACCACCACATATGACTGACTATACACAGCCATGGCCCTTCCTCAGTCTTTACATTGGATCCACATGAGTAAGGAAGGGGTTGGAAAGGAGGTGGGTTGATAACCACAGTTGTGGTAAAATAAAATAAAATCATGTTTGGGGTCCTACAGTCATCAGAAGGATTTACTCAAGTCTCAAGCAGGTTCCTAGGTAAGACATTATTCAAGTACTGTCACTCTGAAAACAAGACATTCCCTTCTGATTATATCTAATCATGAAATTTAGATGAGAAGGTGTCAGCCTAGTGAAATGACAGGAAAAAAAGATCTGACCTACACAAACTTTGGAATAGAGAGTCTCCTCAGCACCTCAGGACAACGGGTGCCTCCCAGGAGATATTCAGCACTTCACAGAATTACACTGTAAACCAACTTATCCCGTATCAAATACCCCATCTTTAAGTGGAAATTCCTCTGAAGAGAGAAAGGTTAATCTGTTACACTTTGAATCAAACTATACTCTGTTTAATCTTTGTGAGTGTCTTCATTTTCCATTAGGGTACCTGCTAACCTGTATGACAAGGGGCAACAACTTTCCCAATCAGCCAAGCTTCTTCGTGTCTCTGTATGTCCTTGAGAACATGCTGAGCCAGGTCCTTCTGCACAATCAAGACTGCTCCGATCCCACAGTTAAATGTCTGAGCCATCTCCTCTAAAGAGAGGTTTCCCTCTCTGTAAAGCCAACAAAAGATTTCAGGAATCTTCCAGGTGAAGGCATCTGAAAATGATTAAAATTTGTATACGGTCAGCATGAATGTTTTTTACCCATCTTTTATTATACCCCATGACAGTGGTATATTACAAGAGCTGATAGAGACTAATTCTCACTATTCTAAGAATACAGTCCAAGGAGGACTGATGCAACTTTATAGGTACTGTTTAGCTAAAGATTTCTAGCCACAATTTGTGAGAGCCAAGTCTTCTCTAGGCTTTCTGAGAACATGCAAGAAGTGATGGTGAATTAAAACATATTCATCCCTCATCAGCCAGAAGGAAAAAGCTACAGTTGACTTACATCTCTTCTATAAGAGAGAAAGTAGCTGGGGGACAAAATATCTCCCAGCTTTTTTTTGACTACTTAAGCAGATGCTAGGTTTCTGTTTCAAAGAATCAAGAATTAGTCTAAGAGTGTACAATTAGTTGTATTGAGGGGCAGACTGGGACAGAGTTGATTGTTCTCCACAAGGATGAGAAGCATGGATGGGCTTTCACAGTGATCCTACTCATGCAGGCATGGCCTTAGGTGGTTGTTTGTGAAAGCTGGATGGTGTAGACTTGTCATCTCAACTTCACTTTAGAAAACTAACAATTTCTTGTGCTTGTCTTGCCTGTGGTTCCTTAAATTTCTCTTCTCCAATGAGAGAGTGGTGTTCATCAGCTGATGCTTACTTGAAATAGGAATGCTTTTCGTAGGCTGTTTGGCAAAGCATTGACTTTGGGACATTCAGTCTCCAAGCACGTGGACACATACATCTCTGAGTATCTCTGTAACTAAAGCTGAAAAGTCAGATCCATGCTGTAAATAAATTTTGTCAAATAGAAACAGTCATCTTTGATACTTACCTAGGACAGCACTGACATATTCTGGCAGAATTCTGGAGATGCCTTCCAGCAACCCCTCCTCAGCAATGAAGGCAAAAGCCTTCACATGCCCTGAGCGAAGGACAGGGAGCAAAGATGGACTGTACATTTTTGCTGGGGTCAGCAATGTGTCTCCTGCAAAGAAAAGTGTCAATTCAATCAATTTGTTTGAAGGTCATTAGTTGTTTAGTGGGAATGCTTCTCTGAACAGGTTCCCTTCTGCTTCTTGTAGCAGACAACCTTGGGAAGTAGCAAAAAGTGCTGGCCCACTCTTCAAAACTGTGGATGCAAGCCCACATACCTACCCCAAAGACTGATTAACCCG
Organism: Megaceryle maxima; assembly: GCA_024605025.1. Lineage (NCBI taxonomy): Eukaryota > Metazoa > Chordata > Aves > Coraciiformes > Cerylidae > Megaceryle > Megaceryle maxima. The sequence continues at coordinate 53,630 of JANHGN010025903.1, forward strand.
AACCCATCCTGAAGTAAACCCTTGGCAGCACCTAGTTTTGAAAATGTCTGAATAAAATCCATTTGCAAGTTTGCTTTTGAGAAGAAAGATAGGGTACCTAGAGTCTTGTCACCACAACTGCCAGGCACGGGTGAGGAGTATTGTAAAGAGGACATTAAAAGAATCTTCCTTATGATGCTAAAACCACGTCCATGAATCCCAGAAGAGGCCAGTCCAATAAGCACATCCTCCTCATCAGCTCTCTGCAGCCCCAGGAGCATCTGCCCTCGCTCCACTGCACCAACCACAAAGCCAGCCAGGTCATACTCTCCAGACGAATACATACCAGTCACCTCAGTCATCTCCCTGCCTAAGTGGAAAGCAAGCAGTCATCACTAGCTGTAAGTGCATTCCATATGAACCACAGCATTTCCTAAAATAAGCAACGCATGTAGGATAGCTGCAGAGATGTGCAGCCTAAGAAGCACATTCATATATATATATTTTTTTAAATCCTTCTTGGTTTCTTACCTCAGCTCAAGACTTTAACAAAACAAAGCTTCATGAAGTTACTGAAAGAAGAACTTTTATTTTTTGTTTCATGTTACTTATCTGGCACCTCCCTGCTATGACTGCGTATCAGAGAGGGAATCAAAACATATTAACACTTCGGGAATGTAAGGCATCCAGTTTTACTCTCCTTTGTAGAAAGATAAATAAGCAAGAATTAGGATCCAAATGCATGAATAGTAAAAATTATTCCTCTGTACTGAGCCATTTTACACAGAAGAGTTTAAGCTCAAATGTTTGACTGGTTTTTTTTCCACCAAACAGAAACCAACAGTTCTAATACCACATACTGCCTCTGCCTACAAAGTCTATTTAACCAGTAATTGTTTCAACATCAGAATCTTCAAATATCAAAGGAGAAGAGTGTTCATACCCAGGAAAGCGCATCCTGAACTCCTGCAAGCTTCAGCTATTCCTTCTTTGATTGTTTCAGTCACTTCAGTGTCAAGTTTGCCACAGGCAAAATAACTGAGGAAGAAGAGAGGCTCTGCTCCTTGAGCCAAGATGTCATTGACACACATGGCAACCAGGTCCTGACCTATGGTGTCATGTTTCTTACACAATTGTGCAATCTGCAAAACATGTCAGGAAACAGCACTGGTGACAAGAAATACACAAAACTCAGATATTACCCAGTCAACTAAACAGAAATCTTATTTTCCCTGAAAAGATTCACTATAGAAATAGATGCAGAAGTTAACCTGGTACATCATCTAGTTTAAATCAAGAGAAAACAGCTCATTTTCTTGCAGAGAAAACAGAAGACTAGTTTGGGTTTTGAAACATTAATGCAAATTCTAGCTCCAGCTACCTAGAAATTGTCATTTTGGGTTGTTTGCTTGCTTTTTGGAATATTATGTCAAATCCAGAATAAGAGGTGCCTAAAAGCAATTACGAATTTCCAGGATATTCAACCTATAGAACATCCTAGCAATTTCCAAAAATAACACCACGTTGCTCACATATCACTGTGTGTTCCACTTTACTTTTGCCTACTAATTTCACTGGGCTATGCAGCAAAACTGAGATGATTTCTTAGGTAGTTTTATTCTTCTCCAAGTCTACAGGGAATGAGATTCTTCACTCACACCCTCCCCAAGGAGTCCTTTTGACCTCCACTACCTCATGTCACAGTCAACAACATAGGCCTGGTCTTCAGGCTCCCTTGAAGGACTGGCCTTTCAGAAAGCAATAATATTTCCCTCAGGAAGGCTGCTATTTGGTTTTATTAAAAGTTATCAAGGTTTTTGCATCCTACAAGTGATGAAATCTGATTCAGATATCACGGCTTCTACAAAGTGATGACTTTTACACTACTTGATTACAAGCAGAGGTTTCTACACTGTCAAGGATACACCAGTGTGGTTCTGCTTGTGCCAGCTGCTGACACAGATGCACAGCACCAGCTCACACAGTTGCAACTCATCTCTTTCAGTTACTGCTTCAGGGTCTGAAACAGGACAGAGATTGGATAAATTTTCAAGGTAGTTACCTTTTACTGACACAGCTCTATCAGTGTAGTTTTATACATGTGCAGAAAAGCTCAGTACAGAAAGATGGACAAGGGAAAAAGGCAGATAAATACTATCACTGGCTTCAAAATGGAAAGAGATCAGCACCTAAACAAAATCTGAGTTTGGATTACAAGCCTGATTTCTTTCACCGGCTGGTGGATTTAAAAGTGGTGTGGAAACCAGTTATCCCATGTCCTTTGTTGCATTATAACATCTCCCTCTCACTGATCCAGTAACAATTCCTATAGGCAGCGGCCAATGTTTCTTTGGCCAAGGAAGAGTCTTGGAAACAGTCTGTATAAGCACCGTTGGGAATGTCTCTCTGCCAAGCAATTGGAACAAAGACTCCCAAGAGCCAGCACTAATCACTTTTTCATGCTCAGAAGTGTCCGAGGATTTAAGACTGCAAAAAACCTTCTGTGTAATTAGGTTCAGTCTCCTGCTGTTACAGGAAGACACACTGTATCACAAGGTATGAATACCATCTTGAAACAGGTTGCTGTGCTTGACCAGTAAAAGGCAGTTTCAGACCTCCACTCCTCTGATAGTTCAAAGCCTTCTTCTGACTCTCTCTCTAAATATATTCCTGGCTCAACTTAGTGTATGTGTTCTTGTGTAAGTAGCATTCTTTATCTTTAGCATCTCTTTCTCTTTAATGTTTATCTCCTCCATCCTTCTTTTCCCCAGTGCCCTGACAGAGGGAATCATGCTACCTCTCTGTATACAGTTTATTAAGCTAAATCTGAGAGTTACCATTTAACACACTCCTGTACTCCTCAGAACTGATCTTTTTCAAAGCCAATGGAACCTCTATTTTATAGTAGAAATTCTGGTTCTTAGTTCCTTGAGTGATCAGCTAAATTGTTTTGTTTATTATCATTTCATCACAAAATACCCAGAGCCTTCACATTCTCAATAACATATGCATAGGCCTTGCTCACATGATCATCTGCAAAGCTCAAATGACCATTGCAGTGGGCTTGAGACGTATTTATAATGCTCAGAATGGTGCAGATGGTGCAATTGGCTCTGGCCTTTAAAACAGTCTTGGGAGATAACGTGAGCTTTGCTACAGTCGAGAGTTACCTGCAGTTTAGGTCCAAGGCCTTTAGTATGAGATACCAAGATAGGATCATCATAACCAGATGCTTTCAAGTCAAAGAAACCAGCGCAGCCTCCTACTTCTGAATGACTGCCTGCCGAGTGCAAATATGTCAAGCATCATTTTTAAGGGCAATAAAAAGACCGAAAACTCTCAATCATCAAGGCAAGTACAAGTTATGATTTCTTTGGAGAAGATAGCACTGTGTCCACTGACAGAATCATGCACAGCTGTATGCAGCAGGGACCTCAAAGTCACATATTTCTGGTGTTGTAAATAGATCTTCATTATTCTGTATTTGCGACCTGTGCATTGTGTATAGCAAAGATTAAACATTTTGCCAGTTAACAGTTTGCCTTTTTTCTTTATGTAGCTACAGGGGGAAAAAAACTAACAAGAAATTTGCCTCAGTACATCACTGCTATGAGTAAAGGACATAGACTGAAGAGCAAATAAGTTCAGTGACTGTCAGTCACACCCTAATAATTGTTTGGATATTCTACTCATATATACAACTGGTAGGATCACTTGTGTCCAGTGATGTACAAAACTATTCCATTAATCCAGGATTTACTCTGCTCACTAGACTAACCTTGAAAAATTGCAATCACTTCCATGATAAATCAACTATTTTTTAATTAAGCAAAAGAGGAGTGATGAGAAAGATATGAGAGTTTTCTTTTTTTGTGGTGGCTCCAGCCCAACTTTTCAAGCTCAATTTCAATGTCATGAATGCACTACTCACCTCCTGGGAAAAAAAAAAAAGCTCTGTTCCAGTTAATATACTGAGGAAATGCAAAGATCCTTTCCAGTCTTACCTGATCTGGTACCACTTACAATTGATGTTTCCAGCTGATGAAACAAACCATCACTGATTACAGCTTCCACATGTCTCTCTTTGTATATTAGACCCCTGTGGAGAGCAAAGGACATTCTAGCAGCAGCAGCCATGTTTTCTGCATAGATCATCATTCATCACATAAATGGGAACAATAGAATGAAAACTTTGGACTAGCATCTATTTCTGCTAGTGCCTTTGCTTACATACAGAGACTGTTTGAGAAGCCGTATACCCCGATGGCCAATGTCCTTCCTGTAAGTGGCACCCTTGAAACGTATGGCTGCTACACCCCTGTTGGCTTCTCCCAGTGCTTTCATCAGGTCCTCCTTAACAGCAGTAATGGAGAGGACTCTGCCACCACTTGTCACCACTCTGCCATCCTTCAGCGTTGTGCCAGCATGGAACACCTGCAGCCCTAACTCTTTGGCTTGCAGCAGCCCTACAAAAGCAAAAGGAACTCTCTGAGTATTTTAAATCACATACAAAAAAAAATTGGCAAAGCAGTGAAGATTGAAGTCCTTTCTTCAGTCAAGGGAGAACAACAATAAAGCTTCCCACCTTACCTTTCTTCCAAGAACCAGCATTACCAGTGAACAGTATCCCACTCTACTGGCCCTAAGACACCCCCTGAGATGTCCAGTAAGGACACAGATCCCACAGGAACAAAAATAAGAGAACGAGGAGCCACAACAGGGCATATAACTACCCTGTACCAGGGCAAAGCTGTGCTGTATATTGTAGTAGTGAATAATTTGTGCAGGGCTTTCCCATATGAAATGACAATTAGTAGCAGTTTGCTGTCTGGGTTCTCCCCTCTCTCTAATGCTAAACCATTAATGCTAATGTTACCTCAGCACTCCTCTAGCTATTCTGCCATGCCCACTCCACACTATTCCCTGCCACTCTGGAATCAATGCTCTACAAGCACTTGCAGGTAGCTGTCCAATAGATAAAACAAATTATGTATTTTGTTCCTTTCGTCCCCATGTATTTCCCCATTAGATGCAAGCAAAAATATTCAGGGTTTTTTTTAGATTCATATTTTGAGGAGAAGATAAGGGAAGAATAGGAACTGCTGCCATCACCTGGAAAAAGCAAAACAAAACATTTTCCCCTTGCTATCAGCTAGATAAATTTTATAAACAAGTTAAAAGGACCTTTATACTTGCTGAAGGTACAGTGTGTTACATCACCATAACCACAGCACTGCCCTGACAAGGTCAAAGCTGAGTGCCAGCTGGCCTTGCTGCAATGGAAACCTAACTCTTCATTATGCTTTAAGGAATGCTCCAGAATAAAATGTTTGTTAAGCCATTAAAATGTGGGAATCAATGTGAAAAATAGGAAAAAAAAAACCAAAACCAACACAACAAAACCCATAGAACTCTAGAGGTTGGAGTATAACAATAAAATAATTGAATTACTTTCATTGTTTTGATTCTTTTTTTTTTTTTTGTGATTAAAAAACTGATGGGGACATATCATCTCCCTCTTAAACATATGAGCATCAACTAGCAAGAAGTTAAACTCCTGAGTCTGACGAGTGAAAGGTAACTCACTAGCAGAAGGATTCATTCAGTTATGTGGTTTGGATTTTTACAGTTATAAAAATGCAGAGTTCCCCTGAATATCACTGACAAAACAAAATAAATACAGTGAGGGAACTGGAAGACAAGGGTGGGTGAGGAAAATATGACAGCAGAAATCTTGTCAATGGAAAAAGCAATATAACATGACCTTCTCCCTGGGTGATGTAGGGTAACTGGAGTTCTGACAAAAATAAGGTAGCCTTGATACAAGATCAGTTGTCTGGGTTACTTTACAGAAGGCATAGTGTTGGACTGGCAAGGCAGCAGCTGAGGGGAGGGAAAGAAATAGTTCTGCAACAGTTCCCTCTGGTTTTAAACATCTTCAGAATCTTAATGAGACATTAAACCACAAGAATTTAAACACAGAAAATGAATACTGATCTAAAGCCCACATGCCCACCTTTCCAAAAAAGCTTCAGGCCCTATGAAGAAGGGATCTTTATTACTATTATACAGCAGTCACCCTGGCTGGCTGGCATTAGGGAAGGAAGCATGCTGATGGTGGAGGCATGCACTGCTCCTACTTTAAAGGCCACAGGTCCTTAAGCCCCACCTTTATCACCTGGTCAGACATTAAATAAGATAAGGTGATCTCCTGGCAAGGGAACAAAGCTAGGAAAAAGCAGTCCTATGCTGACAACATTGTAGTCCACATTTCCAGTTTGTGGAAGTACTCCATGTGGATGCACCTTGTCTCAGCAACCAGCTACAGATAGAACTTTATAGGATGACATAACTTTACACATTTAGCCCCCATGCTGCTTTGGACAGGCATACGCTCCAGTTAAAAAATATTACTGAACAGACATCTCTTCAGCAAGGACAAGGAGAGATAGATGAAGGCAGACTCTGGTAGGGTGTGAGGGGTGAGATGGAAGAAAGCTGTACAGATCTCTGGGAGAAGAGGTAAATTCAAATCTGCTGAAGTACTAAGCTGAAGTTAAAAAGTAAACAACCTGCTGCAGTTACCTGTTACCTCCATGCCTTTGTCATAGTCTCCCGGGTATCCTGGACTTGCCATGACCACACACACGGCTGTACTATTTTCTGACCAGGCTGGCATGAAGCTGCAGAGTTTGCCATCAATTGCTGCTTGAATCACTTCATAAAAATCATTTTTAAGCAGTGGAAGAATTACCTGCAGAAAGTTTTCATAGTGATAGAAGTTAATTTTTATTTTGCTGAGTTGCTGAAATTCAACTTAGGAAAAAATCAATTAATAGGGTAAAATCTGTACCTGCCAAACTGAAAACTCTGTATTTCCCTATACCAATAGATTTGAAAACTACAGGCAAGCATTAATTTGAAGCATCTTTTTGCAACAATCATAAATTTACAAACATGAGATGTAACGTAGAAGAAACATGAATGTAGGCCCCTCCCATTCCTGCTTCTATCCAGAAAAATAAAATCTGAGGAACAGCTCTTTAACTTAAAGTTTGTAACTAACAATTCACAAAAGCTGACTAGCTAAAACTTAAAGTTACCTCATACATGTTCTCAAACATTTGCATATTCAGGGGAAGGAAGACAAATCCAAACATAGCATGCAAGTTTCCCTAGCAGTAAGCTAGAAGAATCAGAGGTAAAAGGAGGAAGTGTAAGTTTCTATTATCTCTCTCTCACCTGGCACTGAGGGTCACCAAACTGACATTTAAAGTTTAAAATTTTCACACCATCTTTGGTAAGCATTAAACCTGTTTGCAGCACACCTGAACAGAAAGAACATTGCCAAGCAAATTAATTTCAACGCTTAATTTTCAAGAACTCCTTTAAATGTAATACAGTATTTTGGAATGTGGCCTACATTTCTGCAAATCATATGGGATTAGGAGCAAGGACTCTGCAAGCACTTATATACAAGTCATAATAATCTAACAATAACCAACAAAGTAGCAAGTAGCAACCTGAGGAACATTTTAGACTGAATACAACAGAAAGCAGTGTCGATACCCTGGAGGGTAAGAAGAAGCTGCAGAGGGACCAGGACAGGCTGGTTCAATGGGCTGCGGCCAGTGGTATGAGATTCAACAAGGCCAAGCACAGGGTCCTGCACTTTGGTCACAGTAACCCCGTGTATCACTGTAGACTGGGGGATGAGTGGCTGGAGAGTGGCCCAG
>JANHGN010025904.1:0-10122 GCA_024605025.1 Megaceryle maxima
CTGTTGCAGAGTGCGGGGGTTTCTGCACGGAATGAAATGGCCCCCGATCCATCAGACAGAAACTACAGCTCCTCTGCTTTTTATCTCCTCTCCATCGCACAGCACCTCTAGCTGCGGCCCTCACTGCCTGCATGCATGGGAGGTCTTCCAGGCTGAGGAGGAGGAGATGGGACATTAGGTTCATCTATCAGTGAAATCTTAGAGCAACGAAAAATAATTAGACAGCTTTGTGTTTTACTTGGCATTTGCTGAGTAGCTGGCTGTGGCCAGGTGGGATGCTTGCAATGGTTTTCATAGTAATTCTGCTTATTTGGATTCTCCTGTTAATAAATTGGTTCGGTGCACAAGTTCTTAGGGAAGAAAAAGGTGGTTGAGTCCAAACCCTTAGGAATAATTTCAACCACTTGCAGAAGTGGTTACAGAAGCCTTCAAAGGCAGCAGAAACTGTTGCTGAAATGTCACCCATCAGCTTGCAGACCCTTTATCTGAACTTCAGCAAAGCAAAGGCTCAGCCACCCGAAGGAGCAAGAGCAGTGGTGTGCGAGGAGGAGTGTGAGGAGCAGCAGCATCTCCACACAGGGCCAGGGTGGGAGAAGCACCCTGCAAAGACTGGTCGCATGCACCCTGGGTCCAGCCATGGACCAGGGGGTTGGGGAGGAGGGAGCTCAGGGAGGGGGTCCCGTGCATCCCGCTGGCAGCTCAGTCCTAACGCCGAGGACAGATTTTTAAATCAGTTCAAGGGGTGCAGGTTCAGTCTGTGGGCAGAAGGAAAACTGATCCCCTGCAAAAGTCTCCATGCGAAGGAACTCTGCAGTCAGTGTAGCACAGAAGGACTGATGGCATCATTCCCAGGTGTACAGCTAAGCGTTAGGACAGGAGGGACTCGCCCTGCAAACACTGAGGTCGACCAGTACACACACATGTTGTGGGGTCTTTTTCTACTCATCTTTCTCTCATTTGCTGGACTCTTTGTAAATTGGAAGGTGGCAAGTAAACTGAGTTTATGTAGATATGATTGTAGTGTGAGGATCAAATAATTCTAATTTTAACTGCTTGATATGATGTTTAAATCTAAGTGACCTGTAACCTTTAAAATCTTACTGGGATTTTAACACTGCATGCTTTGATGACTGCTTAAGGGAAATTAATGTGAGAACAATCAACGACAGTCAGCCGTCTCCATCAGGTAACTTTGCAGTAAACGAAATAAATTCCATCTGGTGGGGGAAGGGAGAGAGCGTCCTGAGAAACTCGCTCCTCTGCTCCCATTGATCATCACCTGCACTGGACTTCATACAGCAGTTTAATCCTATTCTCTCCCTCAAAGGTTTCAAGCCTCTGCAAGATCCTGACTGCTAGGGAACAAAGACTGGTATGTGGTTCCCTCAAAGGTCAGTCATTAACCTGCCCCAACAACAGTTTTAGGAAGATCAAGGCAATGAAGAAAAACTAAGAAAAAGCACTTTCACTTTGGAATGAGTTGTTCAAAATGCCCTTATACATTCAGTTTTATTTCCTTTCAGCTCTGCACTTTTTAGTTCCTGCACGTATGTATTTCTCATTGGGAATAATGGCAAGATTTGCTCTCCCAGAGATTTGACCTTAAGTTTATTCTAGCCACAACACTATACAACATTTCATCAATTATGAATGTACTCATGTGTATAGAGGAACTAGTAAGCCAGCTCAGTAATGATACCTTGTTCTGGAGACTTACTCTTATAAATAAATTAGGGGCGTATCTATGAAATGCTTGAAAGAAACAGAAGATGGATGAAAGTGGGTGAGGAGAAAAAAAAAAAGAAAAAAAGAAGAGAAAAGAGAAAAGAAGAGAGAAGAGAAGAGAAGAGAAGAGAAGAGAAGAGAAGAGAAGAGAGAAGAGAAGGAAACAAAATCTAGAAAGCTACATTTTTTCTAATAATAAAAGGAGAAAGGCTAATATCAAAAGTGGTCTCTCTGTGATTTGTATTTTCTGTGCCTGTGTGTCTGTATGTGAGACAATATACTGGACTTGCAGTAGCCAGACTATCAACAAGACATTTATTTCCATAAGTTATTGATGACCCTTTAGCTCACAAGTGACAGGCCAAAGTAGAGCCACGAGCAGCTTCTGAAAGGTCATCAATAACAACTGAAAATAAATGTTTTATCCAGTGCCTGCCCATTGTGTGTCCTGTTTATGCAATGCCAGTTTAAGTTTCCTCTGGCATAGTTTTTAATGGGCTGTAACTACCTTAGTTCCTGTCTGAGGCAGCCAGCTCTTCCAGCAGTGAAGGAATGAGGACACACACACATCCCCACTTGCTCACACACTTCATGAAGTACCTTTTGTCAGATGTAGAGGTAGAAGCGTGCATGCCTCAGCACAGTAGGAAGAAACAGTACCCTAAAGAGTGAAAGGAGAGAATGCCACCTTACTAAAACATTAAACACCATAGAGAATCCTGATGCTGCAAGGCTAAGACCATTCAGAAGAAAGAAGATACAGAGGGGATGGAGAGGGGAAAAAACAAAACAAAACAAAAGGAAAAGCTGAGATGCAGGGTTGTAAATAAATCATACCTCATGCTTAGATTACAAATACATAATATTTTGTTAATATATTGCTAATAATAATTCATACCATACTCTGTGTGTGTGTGTGAAGGAGTTCCTGGAGGCAAAAGAAAGCTCTTTATAAGGAATCTTTTACTCCCAGTGGAAAAAGATCTTGGATACAGCCCAATAGGGACTAAAAATTTACTTTGACTAACCATCACCACTACCCACAATGTCTTTTAATTAAACTTTTGTATTTTAAACTACAATTTTTCTTACTCTTTTGCATTTATGTTTTCACTTTTTTAAAAATGGGGGGTTTGAGCATCAATTCTCAGGAGCTCAACATAGAGTAACTATTTCAAGAGGCTGGGCTGAAATAAGCTAATGACTTTGCATCCAGTTGTGAAACTTCTGCTCACTTGAGCAGTCCTTATACCCACATCCTTACTCAGGCAAATAAGCTCATTAACTTCAAGACAAACTTTCTATATAAGCACGGATTTGTGCTGCTTTTCAAGTGAATTTCTCCATTGAGGTAAATGAAGAGATTTGCTTGAGTAAAATATATCAGTGCTTTAAAGTGTTGAAAGAGCATGTTAGTGGAGTTAAAATTACCAAAATAAATGTCATTAACACTTCAAGGTAAGTATGTAGAAACATACTGGTATTGAAGACAACTTGAAATAGTTACTTAGCATAAGCTGTGTGATTACCCAAAATATTCTTATATATGCACATCATTTAGCTTTAAGAAAACAAAGTCAAAACTGTAAGGAAATTTGCATGTTGAAGCATTTTTAACAGGAGTTTTGAATATGTCTTTAAAATACTTTTGCATCATTTGCCCCCTGCACAAGAAGCAGAAACATGAAGAATGGCCATACAATTACAGTAAAATGGGAAATAGCATTCATTCCCATTTCTTCTAAGAGAAAATTAGTAAGTCACAGAATATATTTAACTGTGAAGAATTGCAGTACATGGATCATTGTCCAATATTCTCCTTACATCCATCTTTTTTTTTTTTTTTCCGCATCTCCAGCCATTTGTGCTTTGCAATGTGTACCTCGATTTAAATTCACAATGCTACACAGTGGTTTTCATGAGACAATCCTGGTGTCTAATAAATACAGAAGGTCATTTCAGTATATACTATTGCTGGAATTAAAACTCGTGAGTGTGACCCCGTCTGCCTAAAGGAGACATTACCTATCGTCACTTTTTCCCTTGCTCTCTAAACATGAAATCCTGCCAGAGCTGTTTTCTGTCAACAAAAGCCGAGGGCTCTTATTTTCTGAAGTGACAACTTTCTCAGGAGCCATGCAGGCTATAAAGAATGATGACAGAAAGCATCCTACCGCAAATTAATACAAAACTAATCTTTTTAGCAGCCTGCTTTTTCAAACACACACAAGTACACAGATGAATTAAAGCAGTGCTATGAATCTATAAATAATCTACTATGCTACTATTTCTTCTGCAGGATGGAAGAGGAGACTGCAGAAGAGGCTTTTGGTTCTGTTACTAAGCACTTGGTAGATCCTTGCATGTTACGGCAACAGAAACTCTATAGCAGGTAAATAAATAGATAATAAGGTTACACAGAATTCGACATGCATTGGAAGCACATAGCATGGCCCATAAACAACTCCTGCCAGGGGATTTGAAGATAACATTGAAAAGCTTCCCTTCCAGACACACAACCACCAGACTTGAATTTCTAGTTCTTTCTAAATTCTGTTCCCAGCAACAAAACCAATGTGACTTGAACCAAATCGACAAACAGCATTTTCTTTAAATACAGGCCAGGCTGTCACTAGCACAAAGCAAAATGCAGAATTGCAAATTAATAGTTGGCAAGCAGGTGATACCTGAAAGTGACACTGACCCATGGAAGTACTTTGAGAACCAACTGACTGCAGTCACAGGAAACATCGATGTATTTGCATCAACGCAGAGGAAGCAAAGGTCTCTCTGTCTACCTTGGGTGTCCCTCCGCTGTGAGGAAAGGTTGTCTTCACAGTCAGAAAGATGTGATTCTTTTTTTAATTAAAAATAATAATAATAATAAAAAATTACAAAAGATAAATGCCAAAGATTTTGAAGAATTCCTTAAAACACTCACAGAGAACAAATAACAAATGTGTTAATTTTAGCTTTCAAATGTAAAATGCTGTATTACAGCGAAGTATTGCTATTGTTTCTACCGGGGGTGGGGGGGGTTGTGGCATGAACTTAAGACTGCTTTTGCTGATGAAGCTCTTCAGGTCCCCTGAAAATAAATACCAGCATCATTGGTGTAATGATAACATATGCAGATGAGCATGTACACATCCAGATACTTATTTAATTTAGGTCGATTTGCTCATTGTCCCTGTAGGCTGTATTATTTGTGTGATTATAGAGCTCTTAATGCAAACTCATAACAAACATGAAAATAATATGAGGCAGTATCATACCATCAGTTTTCAGCCAGATTGGCTGAGGATTTCTGTCTACAAACAAAGGGCATGACATTGCACATAAATCTGATCTAAATCTACAGAAAATAAAATTAAAGTTAAAGTTAAGACTCCAAATTCAATCTGTTACTATGTAACTCAGTTTAATGTAGTGTTCCTCAGGAAGCTGCTCCAAATACTCCTAAATTATTTTCCCCTTCCTCAGAAAAGCATCTTGATTGCTTATATTTGGACCACACTGCAGAAGGTTGTCAACCTGAGTTACCTCTCTTGCCACAAGCTTGCTTTAGTCAATGCTGAGATCTGACATTACCCAACAAACCCAGTGTTTCTGGTCACCTGAACAAAGCAACCATCTTAAATGACATTAGCCTTCAGCCGTCACACAACCGCCAGCAAAATGCCAGGGCATCTGTCAGTGACATACCCGTGTTGTCTGCTGCCACAGCCTCTCGAAGGGAAGAGAGGTTGGTTTGCACAGATTTCTACAACATAGCCATGCTGGAGGCAGCACAGCACGAGAAGCTCTTGTAGCTACTAACCCCATTACAGTCTCTTTTTGGTTTCACTAATCGGAGGTAAAATATTTCTTTATGCATTTATTTCCACACTTGTGTAAAACAGAATTTACATAAGCATCAAGCCACAGAGAAGGGTTGTTTGTTTCGGTTTAATCTGTTCCTCATCTCACCAAAATGTTTGTTCTCATGTGATTTTTTTTGGTAGCATATGAAGCTGAAGGAAAGCACAAAGAGGTGGGTAGGAGTATGCTCGTGTCATTAGAAGGATGCTGTAAACTGGACAACTACAAGAACATGCAAAAAACCCAGTAAAATTCTCTTTTGTTTCTGAAGAGCTGTTCTGAGTAATCAACAATTATTTTTTTTTCTATTAAAATTCATGCATGGGTGAAATGGGGAGGTGAAGGTCTTCAGAATCTCTTAAGGTTTTCTCATTAAACAGAAAATTCTGTCATGACCACAACCAGAGAATGAGAAAAAAACCCCACCACATTAAGTGAAGTGTATGAGTTGTGGTTAGATTTTGGATCTGAGAAAAATAGGGAAAACGGCACTGAAGGTGACATGTGCTATTTGGGGAAAAGGTTTGCGTTAAGAATTTGGAAGAACTCTGATGATCACCCCTGGTGAGGAGTGCTACCAGAAGACCACTGGATTTTGGTCTGTTGGTAGTCAGCAGAGTGAGGTGACTTCTCTGTGCTCCCCAAATACCCCAATGGATCTTCCCTGACCCATTCTGAGCACTCCTGGGGTACCAGTGCAAAGGAGCCCATAGTCTTACCTCCAACCTGATGTCCAAGGGGACACAGGCATGTAGAAATAACAGATAAGTAAAAGATTTACATATTCTTTTCCCCATCTCACTCCCCCACCCAATATTTCATTTCATATCACTATCCCCTGTTGCCAAGAGGAATTTATCTATGGTGTTTGATAAGGGAGCACTAAACACATTATAGTGCTATTTTAAATGACATCACAACTAACTAGATATTTTAATTGAAGGTAAATAACCAACATTATTGCCTTTTGAATGATAGCGATAGTGGAGAATAATGGCACCACTGAGGAATCAATTGCTATTTCCCTCATAAACCATAAACCATTCAGAGATTTATAATGCTTTTTTAATGATCAGCCCTTCTAGGTGTTGAGCAGCTCCTCTGAGATCCTGAGTCTTCTGGCTGCCTACTAAAGTCAACAGGAATGGGGAGCGAGGGGTCTCAGCATCACATATCTTTGTGCACACCAGGATGAAACCTGTCACACCAGTTATCAGCCTCAAGCAAAGGAAAGCTTGGAATTTTACCACTCTGCTCTCACACGGTGAGCTCCAAGCCCCAGAACAGGGACATTTGATTCAACCACTGTTTCATAACCTGCTTAAGGATAAAGATGCATTGTGCATTTGTGTGCATTTCATGCCCTCTTAAGGTAGGTATAGCAAGTAACCTTGTGTAAGAAGCCACATCGATTGCTTGCTTCCCTCTGCATAAATAAATGTACTCCCTTCAAATTTTATCTGTCCTGAGACTATTTTAACTAATGCAGTACCATCCAATGCACCAGGTGGTTCGGTGGCATCGTATCACGCACAAACATCTGTGGATCCAGAGGGCTGCCAGAGGAAGCATCCTGTGTCCTGTGCTTGGAAGGACTGTCCCCCTTCCCTGGTGCCTTGACCTAGAGACAATGTCAATGTCTCAGGTTTATTTTGTCAGCTGGAGTCAATGGCATATTCATATACTCAGACGTGTGCTGACAAATTCAGCCTACGTTGCTCATTCTCGTTCAATTCAATGGGATTATTCTCATGACAAAGGGGATACAAGGCCAGTCATTATATGTTAATTTTTAACTTGCTTTACTTTGGTTTTGAATCAAAAGCAAATTTTTTAAGCTCCAGAGAGTACCTTGCTATGATGTGACCTGAACTCATCAATTCTCTTTTAAGGGACCAAACCAGTCCATTCAAACATTATCAAGGATCTTGTGATAATATTGCAAGAGTTGGTTACAATGGAAATGAATCTCGACTCTGGATATGGGAAAAGAGCACAGAAAAACCCAGCCAAGACAGATGAACTCCTCCAGCCAGCCAGGAAGGGACCACCTGCTTAAAGACGCACAGAATTTATTTTAAAACTCCAAACCTGGTTTGGTGAAAAGCAGGAGTGTTAATCCCTATATACTCATGTCATGCAAAATATTGCTATTAATAGGACGAAAGCGTGAACAATAGCCACTCTCCCTGACTCTTGTCTACATCTTCAAGGATGAAGAGGTTCACTGCGCCTACCTCCTTTGCTAACATTCTGAGGGTTCCAACCCATTTCTAGAGCAATTTGCTTAGCATCTGGTGCACATCCAATCTAAATTTTGAAAAAGCAGCTGACCCAACCTGCTCCCACTTAAGTCAATGACAAAACTCCTATTGACTTCAAGGAGAGCAAAAGCAGAGTGGTTGTTAACAGGGAATTGGTGCCTATTGTTCAGCTGAGCGTGTCGGACTAGCATGTATCAACTTCATGAGTATCAAAGGGAGTTACTAGAGGAAATCCCCTGAATATTTATGCCATAGTTGGAGGGGCGGGCTGTCTTTCCCTCTCCCACATATCTCTACTGTGATACATCAGCTACGTGAGCACACAGAGTCTTCTTGTAACTTCAACACCACCTTACAAACCCTCAGATTTCCCTTTGTACCCTCAGCAGTGGAAGTAGCCTGATGGAAAAAAGAGGTCTGCAGCATATCGTGGTTCTTCATGGGTTTCCAGAAATACTGAGTCATCTTCAGGAGCCAATGTGGTCACCAGGGATTTGCTGTAGTGCTGCTACAGTGTGTGTGTGAGTCTGTGTGTGTACAGCAGTAATCTGTCCAAATTAGCTTTGGGACAGATAAAGGGGAACCAGTTACATACTGAGGTTTCCCAGAGATTTCCAGTGAGATCAGCCATGCTCCCAGAGGGATTCAGTACAAACAGAACAACCCAATATTACAGTGTATCCAGTTTCACACAGATTTTAATTAAATGTGACCAGCAAGATTTGAGCCTGCATGCTCAACATGATTTACAAATAATTTTTTTAGACAGTACATCAAGTCTGCCCATATTACCAGGACTCTGGGAAATGGACAAAGTGTAACCATGCTTTAAGGCCCATATATATATTTCCACCTTGTAAGACTCAGTGACTGCATGGAGTAGAGATGCATAGAATAAAAGCAATGACTGCAGCAGAACTGGGATCATCCAGCCCATAGCTAACGGAAATACATCTTCCGATCACATCGTCGTGATGTAGCATACAAATCTAGACCTCAGTCAGACAAAGATTTACACCACGCACTTAGATTTTGTGCCGAGGGGAGCCCAACCACCATGGATGGCACTAGTAATGTGGGACAAAATAAAGAAAACAAGACTGCGAGTATTTGTAAGCAGAGCCTCGAAACATATGTTTTTAAAGGGTGAGAGAAAATGAAAGTGTGCTTCATTATACACTTCAGATGATCCAGTCTCACCACTCATTCAAGTTCTGGGTTTGACAGCTTCCCACTGTACCCTTTATATATCACCCGTTGTGACTAAGCATTGAGGGGACATGCAATCATTAATCACCATTATGGATTTCTTCCCTTCTGGTGGGTTTGACTTACAAGCTTAGGGGCCGATCCTGCAGCCTTTACTTCTTCCTGCAGTCTTTTGCCCAAGCCATCAGCCCTACTTCACTCATGGAGAGCTTGAAGCACTGCAGCATCTGTACGATCGGACGCCGAGTTTCTTACACCGGTATCCCATTCAAATATGCAGCGGCTCTTCATCCTTACCAGGAACGAACAGAAAGTTTGAACACTGCATTATTAAATGAAAAGGTTACAATCTGCCACGAGATGACTTAAGCAAGACTCAGGAGTATGCGTCTGTTAATTTTAATGCCCTCTCTCAAAAGTACAGAACTCTGGACATTTCCAGCATCATATTTAAAACATGGTACATCTACTAATACGTGATCTGGTGCATTAATGGACCAAATTAAGTTATAGGTATGAATTTTACATAAAACGGATTAATATTATATGTCATGGAGGAATTTTAAACACTCCATCTCCATGCATTTTTAATAGTTATGTGCTCTAATTTAATGTTCCCAGGCATAGCTTCGCTTGAAGTCCCTAAACTCTCTTCCTTCCCTCTCTCCCCCCCTCCCTTCCACTCAAGTTTTTCTTGGGATTTTCCCTGCCTTTAAACCGGCGTCCCGAAGTCCCTCAAAATACGCGCAAAGCCGGGCTGAGTCTCCGACACCGAGAGGAAAAGAACGTGTTTCACCACACGAGGAGGTGCCACCCCTCCCGGGGAGGGGGAAGCCGCCTTTCTCCGGACGGGCGGCGTTGAACGGCGGCGGTAGCGCGGGGCTGCGCTCGCCTCCGCGGAGCTGCGCGCCGGACCGCGGGGGCGGCGCTGGGAGCCGCTGGGCGGCGGGTTCCCTCCCGCATTCCCGCAGTCCTTCCTCGCCGGGCTCGCCGCTTCCCTCTTCCCTCCTCCCTCCCTCCCTCCTCCCTCCCTCTCTCCCTCCTCCTCCGCCGCCTCCTCCCC
>JANHGN010025906.1:0-36990 GCA_024605025.1 Megaceryle maxima
ATCATATAAAAAAAAAAAAAAAAAAAAAAAAAAAAAAAAAAGGACATTATATTTTCTAGTTATGGAATCCAGTCTTGCAGGGAGCTGGGAGAGCATTCTCTGCTGCTTGCTTGGGGTCTAGAAAACAAATATCATGGGAAAGGTATATCCCCTAGAAGAACAGGAGGAGGTACTTTGCACAGGTGGAAGAAAATAGTTCACAGCTAATAAAAAATACAGGTTTATGGAAATCATTATGTCTTATGAGAATTCAATCTCCACAAAATTATTCCAGAGAGATTCCTCTAAAAATAAATGTAGTATTGTTACATTAGATGGATATTAGTTTGAGTTTTACTTAACTTTTTAATATCAACACCAGTGGTATGAATATATTTGGTTATCTAAATTATTGAGTATTTCTATAATGCAAAGTGTTTGTCTTACTAATACAATATCAGCCTCCTAATATAAAAAGGGAATTTCCCCATATGTGGGAAAAAGTGTCAGTTCTTCATTTCATTTTGAAACAAAAACAAATTTCAACACTTTAGAAGATGAAGAAAGAACTGAAAAGCAAAGCTGAGACCCATCTTTCAACTCTCCTATTGATGACAGATATTAGTAATTTGGAAATACTCTTTCATAAACATAGCCTGAAAGCTGAGGATATCACTCTGTGGAATGACATGATATAGAAACAGAAAGTAATGGAAAGCTCAAAAATATTACCTGATCTATATATTTAGTTTTTTCCTTTTAAATATTTCAATTTTCAGTAGAAATATATTTTCAATAGAAATTGATAATGATTGCTACAAAATTTAAACAGACACATGCAAATACCCTTTACATACACTGAACTTGTGGAACCAGTGAACACTGTGTCATATGAATTAAGGGACTTCAAGTATTTCATGCAATGAATGGAGAATTTATAAGGAAATACTGCTATTAGTTGTGCTCCACAGTGATCTCAGACCTAAAAAAAACCCGTTCATTTTTATTTCAGTTACAACATTTGCCTTAAACATTAGGAAATTATAATACAAACTCCCTTCTTTCAAGTCATCAGCCAATCACTAAATTTAGAGGGGGGGTTATTTTGGGGTGGGCTTTTGTGGTGCTGGGTTTTTTCCCCCTTAGGCTTTAGGAATAATCATTTCTTAAAGGGATACCTCTAGTAGTCTATTTTCTTGTGCTTTCCTAATGATCTGGCTCTGATGGGTGTTAGAAAGCCTGTGCAGTAATAAATGATGTGATCTATAGTCTTATCCTATCCACTATTTTCATAACCTGTGTCTGTACCAAGTATAAACAAAGCACTGAGGAAATTCCATTGTATGTCTTTAATTCATACCTCTCCAAATGTAAAAAGTCATATACACTCCAGTTAGGATTATGGAAAGGAACAGCCAGTTCTTGTTAATTGATATTGGTAGACCTCCTGACCTTCTCAGTCAATTTTGTTCCTTTGCGGATTCTCTAGATGTTACCTAGCAAAAGATACAGGTGGTTCAGTGACCAGTTGTAGAAGACAGTGAGAAAAATCAATGATAAACTAGGTTAAGAATCCTTTGCATTATTCATCTGAGAAAAGGGGGGGAAAAGTTCAGGTCTGTGTCTCATTCCTTGGTCCTCATCCATTGATTGGTAACCCACACCCAGAGATGCTCCTTGGAAGCTACCTTGATTGTAGCTATAGTTGTATGTATTATGTATGTAATCATGTGTTTTGAATCCAGTACCTTAATTAATATCTCCAATTAAAAAAGTCCCCATAGCTTAATTTTGGTGATTACAACTTAAAAGGGCCATTCATATCCCTGATTAAAGTTGTCTGTAAAATCTTACTTTTCCCATAGCTTTATTGCTCACTCAAATAATAAATTTGTTATAAGGATTAGAATTTCCTTCTGGGTTCTTCTGACTTCTTGTGTACAGCAGGGAGAAGTTTCTTTGTAGTTTTTTAAGTGCAAGAAATAGCTTGCCTTTTTGTGTTGCTTACTTCTTGAGAATTGGTGTTGAATAATGATTCAGCTAGTTTTTCAGGCAGCTAAAACAACTGAAGGATGCATTGTACATATCGCTGAAGTTTTTCTTTTTAACAGTTTTAGAAAATGCTATTAATTTAATCATCAAGAAGGAAACAATCAAATGAAGTGATCAAAATTAATGGTCCCCGAATTTACATTTGCATGTAAAGACAAATGATGAGCCAAGGAAATGAACCAACAGCTTCAAAATCTTAATGCATTTCCAAAGCCAAGTGCTTATTAATGTTCTGAATGAAGTGATTATTAAAAGGTAGCTAAAGAAAGCTGGTTTTGAAGATAATCTATGATTAAGTTACACAATATAAAATACAAAGCTATAGACTTTAATCCATAGTTTGTTAGTAACCTTCTGAATAGATCGTGGTAAAGTCATCTTACACATACATTAGTTTCTCTAGTCAAAAAAGTCTCTTCTTGTGAGTCACAACTCATATGACAAAAGGAAATGGCAACAAGTTACGGCAGGGGAAGTTTAGTCTGGACATTAGGAAAAACTTCTGTCCTAAAAGGGTTATCAAAGACTGGACCAGGCTGCCCAGGGAAGT
The DNA here is from genome assembly GCA_024605025.1 of Megaceryle maxima. Taxonomy (NCBI): domain Eukaryota; kingdom Metazoa; phylum Chordata; class Aves; order Coraciiformes; family Cerylidae; genus Megaceryle; species Megaceryle maxima. The sequence goes on from JANHGN010025906.1 coordinate 2,582, forward strand.
GGTTGATTCACCATCCCTGGATGTGTTTAAAAGTCCTCTGGATGTGGTGCTGAAGGATATGGAGTGGTAGTGGCCTTGGTAGAGTTAGATAATGTTCAGACTCAATGATTTTAATGGTCTTTTCCAACCATAGCAATTCTGTGATTCTGTGATGTGGCAGTAGCTTACTTCAATTATTTCAAAATTTCTAAAGAGTTTGTAGATGCAAGAGAGAAAAGTACAAAGTCATACATCTTTAAAGTTGATCTACAGCAATGAGAAAGAGGAACAAATTTTTGGAGGTGAGTTGAATATTTGTGACTAGTTAAAAGGTATAAAAAGCTACTTTAAAGTAGAGAATGCCAAATAGATGTAAATGTTACCTAGCTATACAGAACTAACACCAAGGTGCCAACATGAAATTGTCTACAAAACAAGTTCAATTTTATTTAAAATTACAGAATCCCTAGGCATAAATATTCTTTGTGATATTTCTGTCAGAAGATATATGAAAATTTTGTTCCAGTATCATCTCAGGGTATAGACAAATGAACAGAAATGAAACTAAGTGCCTGTTTTGATTTCAGTTCTGACTTTACTGCAGAAATGACTACAGCAATGATTAGAACACATTAGAGAACCCTGATAATGATACACTTTTAAAATATACAACTTTTCTTCCAGAATATCTGAATGGACAATATGATTTATGTTGCTAAATATTTAGGGCAAATTGTTCCTTTAGATCAATGAGATGATTTCAACACTAAGCCTTAGTTAAATAGCATGACAAATGCATGATAAAAGGTCATAAAAGTAGGTCTAAATATGATATTTGAAATCTTAGCTTCAGAAATGTTTGACCACTAATATGGCATTTAGACTTCTGTGACAATCACTGTAGCCAGCACATTTATATTCAGGGATGTAACTCTAAAAAATCCTAACTTATATTAATTTCTTAAGTAAAAATAAAAATCTTCTCTGTCCAAAAAGAAAATATTTTCTCTAATAGTAGTCTCATGTGATATTTTGCTTTTTTTATAGGTTAATTGGCCTAGGATTTGGGGAAAATCTGTAAATTTGGCAAACGAATATATGTATGTGATATATATATGATATATGTAATCTCACCTGTTTTTAAATGCTTTAGGCACTGAAATTTGTAGAAATTATTGCTTCTGTAAGTCGTAGTATATTGGCATATGTTAATGATAAGTTAAGTGTAGATTTATAGAAAATAGACTTCTCCTTCTTTGAATGGTTTGAGAGTCCTGCAGCTGAGTTTTGGGTGAATTGTTAAGATCCTTGACTGTCCTCACTAAAGGAAGGTTGAGGAAAACTGTGCTGCTGAAAAACCCATTTGTGGTCTAACAAATAGAAGACTAAAAAAATGCCCAGTGCAGTTGGATGTAAGATGCTTTATTTATACATCTATAAGAATAAATACCATGAATAACAGGTTTACAAGTTTTTGCCTGATACGACTTAATTAAAAGTAATTAAATTCCAAGACAAAAATAATAATTGTAATATCAAATTTACAACTGAACTTCTTGGAAAACAAACAAACCCTAAACAAACGAACAAAAAACCCAATCCAAACAAACAAACAAAAAAGTAAAAACCAAACCCAAACAAACAAAAAACAAACAAACAAAAGAACAACAATCAAACCACAAACCAAGCTTTAAAAAATGTATGCTAAAAATTGAAAAACTTTTAGGATTTTCCAGGATTACAAAGAGTTACAGAAAATCGAAAGACCACAGTAACTAATTGCAGATAGTATTTCCACAGACACATTAAATAATATATCTAAGCTAGGTGAACTGATCAGATGATGCTTATGAGAAATCATTCTCTTATAGTATTTAATATATTTTTTTATGTGTAAATTTATTTTGAAGTTGATTTTGACAGCACCAGCAAAATATTAGAAACCTTCATGTCTTACAGCCCTGTCAGGAGCATAACAGCATTTCCAGTACTTTCACAATGACAGTGAGGACCACTGTCATTCTTTGCACAGAAAAGGCTGTTATAAGGAGTAATTTGTAAATAAAAAAAATACTTGCTGTTGCCTGTAATGTTGAGAAAGAGTTGTTTTCCTATAGCAGAGTGCTATGTTCAGGATCAAAGTGTCAAGTACAGTTTTGCATTTTAATGTTTATGTATATATTCCACTATGCTAATAAGTAAACACTCAAAATGAAATGCTTTATTTACATTCTAACAAATATATGATGGTCTTGCAATCACTTCTTCCTAAAAAGTGCCATGCTGTTCACAGGCAGCTGTCATTTCAGTAAACCATGCTAATGCCATGAAATTATTATTTATTTTTCTAAATAATGTTAAACGAAAAAATAAAATGCCTAACATCAAATGATGCAGCTTTCAAAGTGCTTCATGCAACAATAGTGATAAAATATGTAATACCATCAGACTAATCGTCATCATCATGATGAGTCTTATGGTGGATCACAGAATCATAGAATTATAAAATTCTAGCATGGTTTGGGCTGAAAGGGACCTTTAAAGATTATCTAGTTCCAACCCTCTTGCCATTGACAGGGACAATTCCCACTAGATCAGGTTGCTCAAAGCCAATCCAACCTGGCCTTGAGCACTTCCAGTAATCAGGAATCCACAAATTCTCTGTAATGTTCCGGTTGTGTGATTCGTCCCTCCAGGTTTCAGTGATAGCAATTAGATTGTAGCTTTCTATGCACACCGTGGCTTCCAACTCCTGTTTGTAACCCATGCTGCATATACTGGTATAGAGTGTCTTCTGTTGGTCTATCAACCATCTTTTTAGAATAAAAAACCTTAATTTCTTTGAGGCATTTCACAGGCATTTCCCTGTTGGTTCCTAATACGTCAGCAATCCTTGTCTCTTCTCTGTTACTTAAAACTCCATCCCATTTGCCTATTAAGTCTAGTTTAAAACTCTCCTTGTAAGTCTGTCTAGCTTATTGGCAAAGACCTTCTTGCCTCATTTGGTCAGGTGAATCCCATAAATTTACAGCAAATCTGTTGATCCTTCTCAAAGGTTGATCTGTGATTGTAGAAACCAGATGCTTTTAACGTTGCTCCAAAGAACCTGAAGTCTCTTTTACTGCTTTATCACAGTATCACTAGATCCTACATGGGATCTATTGTAGGAATAGATGATAATTAGTAGGGTTTACCAGACTTGGCAGTCTCTCAATAACATCATAAATATGAGCTCCTTGTAGGCAGCAAACTTCTTTAGAGAAATTGTCTGTGTGGCAAATGGATGCTTTGATGTCTTTCAGTGAGGAATTTCCAATTACTAATACCTTAGGTGCTTTTCTGGTGGCACTGGTTCTAAGAAGGTTGGGTGGTTGGATGGACTTTGCATGACTTCTCCTGTATCCTGTCTGTTATTCACATGCACTTCATTCTCCAACCCCAGACAGTTATGTAGAGGCAGTGCAGGTAACGGGGAAAGGTTCTTCCTTCTACCCGCAGTAGAGACAAGGGTCCAGTGTCCTCTGTCTCATTAGTTACTTATGTCAGTCACCTCAGATCTGAATTCACACTTACTTTCCTCTTCACAGCCTTGAGGAGGGACTGTCACTCAGCCTGTGGCAGTGACAATATTGTGTATCCACCTCCTGCTCAAGTTCCTAGATCTTATTCTTCATGTTGAGGTCCTTTTGTTGTTTAATGAGGGTAACCCTTGATAACGTAAATGTATTTGTTGTATTCTAATGAAATGTTCTTTGTAGAGTATGACGTAGCTCTCTTCATATAGAGAAGAATTAGGAAAAGGCCTTTTGTAAATAAACTTTCAATAACTGCTGTTTATTTAAAACCTTTCATGAAAAATACTCTCTTACTATTATACAAATTCACAGAGGTTGGTATAACCTTGCAGTAAAGACTCCAGCTGACTACAGCAGGCCTGGAATCTAAGTTATAATATTTTTTTCTTGTTCCAGCAAGTAGGACCTGGGAGTCCTGGGCAGCATTATGCTTCTTTTAATCACACTCTCACCATTTAACTTTGTCCTGTACTTTCTGGAAATGAATTGGCCTTGATAGCTTTAGAACTGAGCATGTCTATATGATGCTGGAATGAAGAGGAAGCTCCAGGCTGAGACCCCGGAGAGCTGATTTAGCCGTCACTTTCAACTAGCTAATAGAAAGCTGTTGACAAAAAAAATTATTTCAAGTGAAGAAAAAAATCATGAAACTGTCTATGAAATATGTTTTCTATTTTTTGGCAAGATTTAATCCCACATTTCCTAGATGATGAAATAGAATTTTTACCAGGCTAGGCACTCAAGATATTTTTTGTGCATAAGTTGAATTTTAATAGCTCCCACAGGGAGGTATTGTAGAAATTGTCACACCATGTTTGATCACTATCTCCATCTGGGTTTGACACTATGAGAGGAAGGAGACGTACCTGCTGCTTTAAAGAAAGATGAATCCTTCCCACTCCATTATACACTATCATGTGTAATTATTATGAGATCTATTTGCATAGGAGCCACTCCCTACAGTAACAAGGAGAATTCACACTTTAATCTGTAAGGTTAAGTTCTGTTTTATCAGAATTATTTTTTGCTAAGACACAAGAATTGCTGATAGTCATATAGCTGTTAATTCTGTTTTAAAAATCAATTACTTTTTTTTTTCTTCAATGTCCACTTATGGTTGTGAATCTTAAAATTTAGCAGCATAGGGAAATGCATCCAGATCAAGGTCAGTAAACAGATGAGCTTTTTTATTAATGAAAACAAAAGGAAAAGTGGCAGTTTGTTTCTCTTTATTCTCCTTTCAAATTCACTAGCTATAAATTGCAGGGAATCATTGTTGCTTTTTGTTTTTCTTTAATACAAGAGATCGATACTGACCCATAAAATTTGTACTGCAAGGTACAACAGCCCCAACAGGACTGACAGTGTTAGAAAACTCATAGAATGATTCTTTTTTCTTTTTATTTTCTAGTTATAAAGATCCAAAATTATTAGATTTTAAAATATGGAGGAACATATTAACAAGAGTAGGATTGCCTTACTCATAACTCAGGTACATCTGGGAATGAAGACATATCTCCTGCGTGACTGTTGTCTACCCCCACACTCACCTATTCATTTGTGAATAGTTCACATCAGTAAAAAGTACTTTCTTAGAAGAAGGACAGCAAAATTTATGTTAACAAGGCAGGATCGTAACGCTTCCCTCAACATAATTAAAACTCTTGAGGGTAAGCTGTAAGTTGATTTTGGAAGTCAAGCAGGATGAAAGCTTTTCTTTCTCAGTCCCCAAATAAAGCTACTCATCTTACTTAAACATAACTATTAATTGTAATGTTTGAAATTCAAAAATTTAAGTTATTTAGACATGCCAACTGAAAAAAAAAAACCAAAACAAATCAAACATCTCTAGACACCTGTTTAGTGGTGACAGAGCTCTGAGACCATCTGTCCTGTCGAACTGTCAAAAGGGAAAAACTTCTATGCATAGTGTAACTGAAGACTGACTTTATCCAGAATTTTGGTCTAAACACCGTGAAACATTGTGCCCCAGTTACCTTAATTATGTTGCAGTATCAGAACAGTAACTTCTCTGCATGTTGCAGAGCTCCTGTGGAGTTGTTTTTCCTTTCCTTAGAAGTTTAGCAGCTCCAAAGGATCCTGGTGTTATCTCTGCTATGATGCTAATGGCTGCTCTGGTTCCCACTGGCACCAGTGGCAGGTTGACTAACTGGTGTTAGAGACCCAATGCAAGCTGGAATTTGCAACTGGAGCCTTTCTGAAGAGAACCTTACTGTCCTGCATTACCAAGGACCACTTGACACCCTTGCCACACCAGTTAGGTGAAAGCAAAGAATAAACACTGGGTTTTGTCTGTAATGTTCCTTAAACCTGGAAAGGTAGAATTTCTCACAGGAGCCATTTTATCTCCGTGGAGGCTAATGTGTTGTGGAAGACTGGCATTCCTGCTGGTCCAAACCCCTTTTTCTCTGGCATTTTCAAGTGTTACAATTATGAAGAAATAATTGAGCAAAGGGGATACATATTATATGGTTAGGATAGAGAAGTCACCCTGTAGACAATGAAGGTGTCTCTGAGCCTTAAATATGTGCTTATTTGCTGCTAAGTAGGTAAGATACACATCTGAGAGAACTTTTGGGAAGAAAGAAATTCTTGTGTCTTCAGCTTCTGTTAGCATGTTTTTGAATTTCAAACCAAGATTTGTTGTTGTTTGAATTTTTAACAAAGTTGGGCCAAGTCATTCCAGAGTTCTAAGAGAGATGGAGATAATTTCCACTGGGATTAGAAGAAATTTAAGGACCATTTAGCAGCAGCCACCTAATCTTTTAAGGTCAAGCTATCTTCAGCTCCCACTATAACCAAATATTTTGAAGACATTTCTGTTGAGTGACAAAAGTTGAATACCCAGCATGAATAATAAGTGAGATTTGTGAGAAGTGAAAATCTGCATCTGGCTTCAGGCAGACTGTCCTCTAGGTTCTGGGAATCTGGCAAAGAGCTTGGCACATTTCTCCCAACCCACGCACATGACCAGAAATGGAATAAAAAGCAAAGGAGCTGACAGACTTTGTTGCTTTGGCAAAGTCCTAATTATCCACAAGCTTTTTGATGTATTACTGAAAAAAAATTATGAAATCTAAACTAGTCAGCCAGCATAATTTTTATCACTTTGTAAGTCTTTTGAAGAGTGTTTTTTCTAATACCTTTAACTATCACAAGAGTTATCATGTGGATGCCAATTACCTGCTAAAACATTTTAAAAGTTTAAATGTTGACCACTGAAAGTGCAGTAAACTGAAAGGGTCACTGATTTTATGTGTTAGTAAACAAAGAAACAGTCCTCTCTGCCATAAGTTCATTGTCTGATGAGCTGTCACTTAGGAGGTTCAAAATGTCTGATAGGTTAAGTTTATAGAAATTGCATTAAAGCAATTAGAAGATTATAAAGGTTTTTTAGTACTTGAGCTTTCTGACAAATGGTCTTATAACAACAATTGGTCAGTTTATCTCCTTTTCTGTCAAGTATTCACCTTCAGTGAAAGCTTTGCATGCATTTTAATTTGTCTTAAATTTATGCATAACTAGATTAGCAGTTCCTGGCAATCATTTGTTTTGCTTTTCTGCTTTCAGCCATCTCTTCTTTTTTTACCACCTGCTGTATTTGCCTTCTGCTCAGAGTATGCTCTTGACAGTTACTAATAATGCAGATTAAATTTACTTACTGACAGGCAAAACATAGAGTAAAAGCAAAACAATAGAATCCCATGTTCTTTTTCTCGGTTTAAGTAGTGGATTAAAAGGCCAAAACAGATTTACAAGAGCATTAATTCATTAAAAACACAGGTGTCTTACTGGGCTTAAATACAGACAATGTGCAAAGTGGACTATAGTGGCATAATTGCATATTGCAAGGTTTTTTTAGCAAGTAAATATATATATAAAGTATAAAATACATCTACAGGTCAATTTTTATTTCTTGCAGTTCATTAGCATTTGCTAGTAATCAAAATATAAATGATAATTAGCTTGATTCAGATGTCTTATTATGCTAAAATCCTATTTTTTTGCTATGTATTTCCCATCTCTAAAATCCCCGTCATTACTTCTTAATCATGATTGAAAACAAGCTAAAAAAAAGCTATTTACAGCCTTTAGATTATGGTGACCAAGCCCAAACCAAAGCTGTGTTATGCATTATTAAGACATGTGGTTAGATGGTGGTAGAAGTGATGAGTGTAGGAAATGACTGTCCTCTGAACCAATCAGTCACTGACCTACAGTATTCTCCACATAGCAGCCTGGCAATCCACCTGCACGAATTGCAGCCATTTGTGCCTTTTCTGTGTATTTAATGAATTATAGTAATCCAACCCATAGTGCTTCATGCTGCATTGTAATAGGATTGTTCCATAATTGGCATTGTTAATGGGAAAAGATTTGTTTGTTGTTGGGTTTTTTTTTGTCTAAATCTAGGTCAAGACAGAATAAGCATATTAGACAAAATTTAGCCCCAGAAACAAATATAAGGACACTTTTACATGGAAATAAGACTCATTTAGGGTATCAGAAAAGAAGAAAAGACGACCTTCAAAAAGATGAATTTCTGTACAGAGAAAAATGGTATCTTATAGAATATGTATATACTAGTGATTCATAGGTAGTCAGATATGCAGAATTCCAAATTAGATGGAAATTCACTGCCTGATGTATTTTTAAGAAAGGAAAAAAAAAAAAAAAGATGTATGAATATAAAATTTAAGTTGTATGAAGATGTTATTTTTCTTTCCATCTGGGGACTCGTCCAAAGACTTTTATTAGCCCTACAGATTGCAATGCATAATATGATGTTGGAACTAGGGGAGAAGGACTTTTTTTCACAGTGTCTGCATTAGACGCCTAATTTGGGAGCCTCAGTTAATTGCCTAGGCTCATTATATAGCCAAAGAATAAAAGTAAGCATCTCCAAAGGGCACCTCAGAGCATCACAATTAGGAGACATCTACCTCCATTTTTTAGACAGATAACTAAGGCTTTTAGCTTTATGGATCAGTTGTCTTTATCTGTGCACAAAGACCGTGAATCTTATTTTGAATGACTGGAGTTTTTCAAGAGATGGGTTTTCAGGAAACTAGTTATTTGTCACCTGCTGCAAAGAAAGGTCCAGATTTCTCTCCATCGTTAGCAGAGAGACCTCAGCCAACACCAGCAAGCTCATTTAATGCATGATGCAGCATTGATGAAAGCACAATAAAATCATCCAGACTTGCATATTAACAAGATGAGGTTTTGTTGTTTTTAGCTGAGGACAGTAGTACAATACGCGGACTCACTGTTGGTAGAGAATATGACACAGCAGTGGGGCAAAGGAAGCTAGCTACAGTAAAAGGGACTACAACAGAGTCTAGGCTAAAGAAATCAAAGCAGTAGAAATTAGTGAGTGTTGTGGTTACTGCCATGGAGTCTTCCGAGTTTGTGCAGAAGTACTAGGTATTTAGGTGTTGGGATTTTTTAGGTGTTTTTTGTTATGGGTGTAGTTGGACTCGCTGATCTAGGAGGTCCTTTCCAGCCATGAATATTCTGTGATTCTAGGAGCAGCTGCTGCAGTAGGCTGTGATATGTGAGTGGGATTTCAGAAGCTGGCTTTCAACAGGCAAAGAACAAATACTGGAAAAGAGCATTCACAGCACAACTCTGTAAAAACAACCTTCAGAAGTCATTGAAACAATTGTTATTATGGAGTAGTGGGTGTTACAAACTTAACAAAATTATTTTTTTAAAGAAATGGCAAAATGCTCATTTTTTGCAACTGGAACAATGTAGTAATGCAGTAAGACTGAACGCCTGTGGTCTGGTATATAATTCTAGTTTAGAAAATCCTTATTACAAAGCTTGTACAGTTTATGCGAGTACATGAAGTAGATATGTCTGCTCACTCTGAAGCATTTACAACAGGAAGGGAGGAAAGTAAGCCATCAAAAATGAATTAATACGTATGAGAAAATATTGTAGGGAATACTGACCCTGATCTGAAAAAAATAAAGATTGACATCAGGAATGTTAAAAGAAGTCATGCTGACTCATGCTGAGTCTGAGATATTTGGTGATGACATTTTTTAATGTCAGAAAGGTTTTCAGAGGTAACAGAGATGGGAGTGACCGAGATACAGGATAGAAACAGGGAAGCAGGAAGGAGAAAAATATGTGTCCTCATACAAAAAGATCCTTGAATCTAGGCTTAAACAGTCAAAAGAGCACAGCATTACTGTATATTTTACTAATTAAAAGCTAACTTGATTGATACCTTACGCCCAGACTTTCTAGTATAGTGCCTTGTTTTATGTGGACAGGGCATCGTAGTGAATAGCATTTTGCTACAGCACCAATACAAGTAAAAGGCTGGGAGCAAACTGAGAGTCCTTCACTTCAGAATAAGCTGATACAAGTGCATATTAAATCCATGTCAGAATGTGTTCTCACAATCTGTATTTTCTTATACTCTGTTCATTCAAAAGAATTTTTGCCTTCTCAATATGTAAGGTGATTGATTAACTATTGAGAGGAGATACTAAAGCAAAAATCTGCCTTGAAATTTCACTGCATACACTAAGAATCAAAACAAAAATTGTGCACAGAATAAATCTGACAGTCCAAGACTTCTGAATTTAACACTTGAGACATTCTGTAAATTCATATGCATCAAGCAGATGCATATTAATAAGAAATGAATCTATTCTGTCAGGTGCATTACGTCCTCTGCCACTGAGTTTTGTTTTCCTGTAAAAATTCATTAGTCAATTTATGTAGCTTTGGTCACAGTTACTGGTTAAAGGCCTTTTCTAAAATTTACTGGTCTAATGTGAACTGTTTTCATGTGGATTTTATATCCAACTTGTTTTCCTTGTAAAGCTTGAGTCAGAAATCTGAGAGACTCTCACTTTTTTGTCCTAGCTGGTTTCAGTATTAACTACAGGTTTTGTGATAATGATTTGGTACTATGCAACATTTCCAGATAATTCAGTTTAACATGCAGTAGATGAGGATCCATGCTCCATGGGGTTATGTTTTGCCACCCTAAGTCTTCAAGGTCTTTTAACTTTTGCAGTTGAAAGCAATATTACAAAACTCACTGTTTTAATTTAAAATTGATTCATGGCCAGAGAACTAAATACAGTCTTTAAAAAGCCAAGACATCAACTTGGACTTCTGCATTTCTGAAGTCAGAGAAAAAAAGATGTCAATTAGACAAAGAATAGACAAGATGGAAATGTTAGTCTAGCATTTTTATTAATACTTTCTAAAGGAAGTCCAAACATGAAAGAAATCAGAGAAGAAATGTGCAACACAGCTAGCTTTTATCTTTTATTTGCTAGGAGAAACAGCCCCCAGAAAGAACTTGGAAAGATTCAGGCACAATAATAGTATGCTTAATAAAATATACAACAGCGAGATGAAGGAAAAAATCAAGGGACAAAGAAAGAAACATGAAAAATGAAGAAACAAAGGAGACAGAGAATGAAGCAAAGAAAAATAATTCATTGCATAATTTCATTCCTATCCTTTTATTTTGAGCTATCCATCTCCCTTTGTTCTTTCTTTGTGGTATTTTGAGATATGAAGATTGAGTTCCTCCTTCTGAACACTGACTAGCGTGCTGTGATTGACATGTCATTTGACAAATATTTTGCAAAAATTGAGTTATATAGCATGCATAAATTGTTCTGCAATTGGCTTCATAAAATTGCTATGTTGCAGTTAAAAATTTTCTAGAAACTACTTGTGATGGTAACATCAGTCCACAGATGAGTGCTGAAATGTTTTTATTTCAGAATGGTTGATACATCTTCAAAAATTCTATCAACAAGTCATTTGCAGTTGGGCTGTAAAAGACTCCAGTGTCATTTTTATTTTCCTTAATACCTTTCTTAGTCCCAGGGAAACATATTACATAACATCAAATTCCAAACAGAAACTGATACATCTCCTGTATTAACCATACTGTGTTGACAGTACCATTCCATTCTTAAAATATCAACTAGCAGCAACCAAAATAAAATAACTAGATAGGTGAAGCTCCCACTTATTAGCACTGGAATTAGTGTTTAGCCTTGTAAGCGATTCACCAGACCCCAGCGATCTATTCTTATCTCTCATTAATGAGGCAGATACATTTCTGTGTAACTGTTAAGAGAGTCATAGAATCACAGAATCATTTAAGTTGTAAAAGACTTTTAGATCATTGAGTCTAACCAAAAACCTAACACTGCCAAGTCCACCACTAGACCATGTCCTGAAGTGCCACTTCTACACATCTTTTAAATACCTCCAGGGATGATGACTCTACCACTTCCCAGGGCAGCCTGTTCTGGGGTTTGACAACCCTTTCAGTGAAGTTTTTCCTAATATCTCTGAATTTGAGCCCAGAGTGGTTTTCTGCTCTAGTGGAATAGATGCTCTGAGATGTCATTTTCAAAATAGCTATATTTGTTATGGTTGCTGCAGAGAACTGGACTCTATGTTCCAGATGTTCCTAATGATTTTTCTGTTCCTATGTCGGTCTGTGACATCCAGTCCTTTTTATTTCTTGATTAGCTATAGATATTCTGCATTTTTTAACTCTCAGAGTTTAGAACACTTTGGAGTGTTTCCTAATATACTTGAATTTTTCTTTAAAAACTTTTTTAGCAGGTATTTAATTCATGTTAGTTGGTGTAGGGAAAGGTAGACTGATTTTTGGTTTATCATTTAAGCAAATTTCTGTTTCTGTGAGGAGGCAAATAGTGTCCTTATAACATTAGATTATCATATTATAATTCTTGTAATAGTGTCAGCCAAGATGGAACTTCAGAAGAACCTAGATGTCCCTGAAAAGTGCCAGCTAATGTCAGATGTGTTTTCTGCAACCATTTCTATTTTCCATAAGTTTGAGCCTTAACTTTACATATGAACTCTATCACACTCCAAGTAATTCAAAACCTGCATTGATTTGCTTGTCCCATTATTTCCTCTCTGGTGTACCTTTGGAAAAGAGCAGGTGATCGTTTTCAAGTGCTGCAATCTAACTTTTGCGGTCTGACTACCCCATTGTTGGTAACAATGACAGTTTAGAAGGGGGCTCTTTTCTTTCTTCAGGATCCTTTTGATTAAGGTGAAATTTCTAGTGTATAATTTAGCTCTCGTGAATGGTGGAGAATTTTTTTAAAATGAAAGAGCAAGAAAAAACCACTGATTTTCACAGAAGTGCATTAAAAACTTGACTATACGTATCCAGAGTCTCATTTTGAAATATGTTGTTTTCTTCTCTTGTTGAGCATTCTCAACTTCTAGTAAAATTCAGCTGAGTCTGCAGATTGCAGTAGAAAAGGTGATTTTTGTCAGGTTTTTCTTTAAGGAAGTTTGGCAAATATAAATAGCATAGGGTCATTAATAAATAAATAATTTTTATTCCATGCTCTCTCAAATGCATAATGCTACAAAATAACTACATATTACCAAGGCGAGCCTTTCTGGGACAGAGACAGCAGACACATCCATTGAAAAACTCTGGAATCTGTATTTCTAAATATTTTCTGAAAGTGTGACAGTTGTGAACTCTTCACAGTAAAATGAGAGCAAAAAAAGGATGTAATTTCTTTCTACTGCACTCTGAGGGCTGCCTCTGAAATTGTGGCTCAGCACAAATGCAGAATGAGGACTTAGGGACCTGTACCTTAAAATTTTAATATATGTGTGATTTATTTGATTACTGATGATAGATTGACTTTTGTTTCCTGTTCTGATATATATGATACCACTACACAGTTACAAAGGGGAACAGCCTTCTGTTCTGGGGTGAAAAAAATGCACTGACTTGTTTGCTACTTCTAAAGAGCTTTTGAAGCTGTCAGCTGCAGTTGGCAAATGAAAAAAACAAATCCCTGAATTGGGCATTAATCACTGCTATGGGATACTGGAAATGCTACAGAATATATATCCCAACAGTAAAGACTTAAACAGGGGTTTTTATTCTGGTATTTCTAAACATCACCTTTGATGGTACCATCCTGAAGTGCTATAAGGTCAAATGACTACTCTTTACCAACAGTGGCTTCTGCTAGCCTCTTAGTTAAACCTGCATTAATCAGGTGTGATAACGATGAATTAGATCATTATGATGGGATGTGATGTGTGACCAGAGAACAAATGCCACAGTCCATTTACAATTCTCATGACAGGTGATACTGAACCTTGGAGAACATGTATGCACTCTCACAAAGTCAAAGTCTAAATCCCACAGACTGAGATTAATATTACGGTATATGCTCCTATGTACCCTATCAGTTTAGGGTGCCCTTAATGTGTGTAACACTCTGTTTACATAGGTGTTCAGAAATATGGAAAATAAAAGGCAAACAACTACCATAAAAGTCCAACAATTCCATGGCTATATAAATACAAGGGTCATCCAAAAATATTTTAATTGAAGCAGAAAAATAAGAGAACCTTTAGAAGAACCAATCTTATTTGAAAGCTTTTATGTGGGGGTGGGAAGCAGGCTTTCATAGGTTTTATTTACTGTTTCAATTAAGTATGGTTTTCATTGCTCTGTGTCAAGGAAGAAAAAAACCAAAAAAACAAAACAAAAAAAAACCTGCAAAAGAACCAGAAATTACTGCCACTAGCACTTGAGAAAGAGAAAAGATCAGAACAAACAACCTGTACCGTACTTTATAGGACAGTGAGAATAACTTCATGCTGATACTGCTAAAAATGTTATTGATACCAAGTTCCCTAGCTACTGATTAAAAGCTTCTTGATATAATTTTTAAAAGTGGCTAATTTTCATTATTTGTATAGTTACAGCAAAGTGCAAACTTTGTGTTTCACAGCAGCACAAAAACATTTCTGACAATTGTCCCATTTATCTTTCTGAAAAGAGCAAAACTATTAGAGTGGAAGATTTAGAGCAGAGGTCTTAAAATGCATCTAGAAGCTTATGTGGCAAAAAATTAAGACCATCTTTTAAAACTATTAAAAACGTTTTGATAGCTAGAAGCTTCTTTCTGAATTTATGAAAAGACATTAAGAATTTCTCTCTGTTCCCACCAAGACTTGAAGGCTTAGAGTTTAATTTAAAATACTAAAGTTTTATTTTCCCAAGCTCAGAGACTCCTTGAGGCCTAAGTAATTCACAGAATAATCAAATTCTCTTGTATATGACTTGACATAATTACTTTTAAGAAAATTTAAAACGATGCCATGAACTGTACTGTCTCTGGCCTTCACCAGCTATTGCAGTAATTAACTGGCCCAGTCAAAGGCTTTTGAAGACATGAATTGGCTATAAATCATTACAAGCGTTCTTGGTGCACTTTTTAATTAGCTAATTTATAGCACTTTACAATTAAAATATAGCCTTTCTTGGCTCCTGTCTGTGTGAAACAAGTTTGATAAGACAGACTTTTTGACACCTGATGAGTTGTTTTCAATCACTTTCATGTGAAATAGTTGCTCTTTGATATCACAGTTTCACAGAGTCTCAGCTGTGCCAGATAAAACCCTGGAAAACCAAAACACCAAAAAACCTAGAGCTTCAGGGCTTCACTACAGATTTTATATGCAACCTCTTTTGATACTAAATTGCTTTGTAGGTTCAAGAGGTTGAAACACGTTTTGTTAGCATGTCTTTGTGAACTTGAGTTTATTTAAAATCTGCCTAGCTAGTACTGACATTACTAGCTAACATTAAATTTCTTGTTAAAAAGGTGTTTATGTGAAAACCAGAGTACATGTGACACTAATAAAAACTGCAATGTAATATGCTGAATCTTTCAAGTCTGTTGTTTTAAAACAAAGCTATCATTAGGCTATAGCAAGGATGTATGCTTCAAGCTGAAGGCCTTTTATGATGATACATCAAAGAAACTGCCTGATAAATCTGATTCCTAGGTAATAACTGTGAAAATCTTGCCAAAGTCTTGAGTTATTTGGTATATATTTACCAGATAATTACTTGATATGGAACTTAAAGTTACTCAGTAGAGGCTGTAATTTGGACTTCTGTCTTTATCAAGTGAAAATTGAATTTATAACAGGAAATAACTTCCTTTTAAATATTATTTTATCCATCTCAATTTTAATAGGAAGAAAGTGTTTAATGTTTGGAGATACAATCTTTTCCTGAATTCTGTTTGTTCAATTTTTAAGGTACTCCTTGTGCTACATTAACAAAGCCTTCTAAATATATTACTGGAGGCAAGGACATCTGAGCATAAGCATACCACAAACAAAAAGGTTTTGTTGCAAACTCTGTAGCCAGTTTTATATAATACATTTTGTATTAATAGTAAATCCATGCTAATGTACCAATCACTAAAGAAAGCTTAAGAAACAAATACAATAGGAAATGTAAAGTAAATGTTGATTTACTTTGACAGTTTTAATTTCATTTCTTTGGTACTCCATTTTCCTGAGACTTTTTAGGAAGAAAACAGGATGCTTAGGAAACTGAGAATGTTTTTATCTTACTCTCCTGTGATTGCATGTGATAGCTCTAGCAGTCTCTGATACACTGTTCAGAAACACAAAGGCCAATTATAAACTGAAAACTGATGGGATGAATTATGTTATTGTCTGCAGGCAAGGCAGAGAGAAACAGTACCTTCCTGTTCCTCTTCAAAGGTTAGAGGCTCTGCTGAGGTAGTGTCCTGTTGTATTATGGTGTAAGAAACTCTTTCTTAATGCCACTATTTTGCTCTTTCTGTATATATATATCGTTGTAGAGGCTCATATACATCTATCAAACAGGGAATTCATGTCACTGACATGCTTAGGATGTGATGGAAAACATCAGCAGACTCACAAAGACATTCACCTTCTAGTTCTCTGCAAATAAATGTACATGCTGCTACATACAGTTTACTTCTCTGCATATTTTAGAATAAAAACCAGATTTTGGACTCATTCTAACTGAATGACTATATTACTATTTACAGATTCCAGATTCTTTTCCCATATCCTCTTCTTGGCCCCAAACCCCATAAACACCTGTCCACTAAGTGGCAAACTTTGAACTGGAAGACAAATAGAGTCATCCTTCTGAGATATTTTAGCAGCTATATGCTAATATAAATAAAAGACTTCCATTCTCATGCAAAGAAAATGCAAGCAATCATTCTTTGGAAGGTTATGGAGATGAAGATGTCTCTTTGAAATCCAGAAGTAGGATTCAAAGACTTGAAGAGGTTGTGATACCAGGCAGAGTCTTTGCATGTCTGCATAAGGAAATAAATATCATGGTCACTGTGTTAGCTCCAGGCTGGTGTGTTTAACCCTCAGGCCTCGAGCACAGGGGTGTCTGTTCTGCTCTGAGAATAATCTCTTCAGGGCCAACATGACTAATTACCATATGACAGATGTGACGTGTGTTATAGAGTAGAGTGTGTATTCTGTCACATATTTAGTGTAGCCAGAAATGCAGGAGTGTTCAACCATTGCATTGATGAGGATTGTATGAAACATGTGTTCTCCAGTTTACATAGGATGGGAGTGACTATGAATTTCAGTAACTCTTCTGTAGTTCTAATCACTAAGTTTATTCTATTAGAAAATAGGAAGGAAAGAAAGAAAGATAATTAAATTTCTCCCAGCTTTAGGCTCCATCAAAGACAGAGTACAAATAAAGGTACAAAGAGATATCTAACAGAACTTTTTAAAGATAGAAGGCTAGTTAAACAAAATGGATAAATACTTCCAACTTTTCCTAACAGATAAAGCACACACTACGAGTCCTTTGAATTAATTCAAATGTGTTTTACATAAAAAATTAAACTTAATATGAAGATCTAAGAATAAGTTACTGTGCTAATCTATGTAAATTGCTTAACATATTTCCTCTCACACAGAAATCTTAAAAAAAAAAAAAATAGAACTTCTGATTTCACTGTGCTTTCTTTAGCGTTGAATCCATCCTTTTTGTCTTGTCTTCATACTGTCCTGACCTACAATCAATGGCAAATGAATCCCATGGTCACAGACCAGTCGCTCCCCCACTCCATTAAGCTGTAGAGAACATGGCTGTGCAGCAGTCACCCATCCAAGTGAATCATCATTGTAATTATGTATGTTGTAATTATTATTAATTGATCACAGCAAAATGCTAATTTGGAGGAACTGTTTTATGGAACTGGGTTATTTCCAGTCTTGGGCTTTTTGGAGCATACAGTTTTATGGCATTTATATCTTTTCTTCCTACCATTAGAAAGCATCCTCATCAATTTAGATCATGTTTTAATCATAGTCATGCAGACACTCAAGGCCATGCGCAATGAGCATTTGGCTGCTCTGCCTGTACCTGAGGGGATACGGCTGAAGAACCTGCTGGAGCACAGAGACTGTCATGTCTCATTGTTTGGATGTGATTGACTGATGCAGTACCACATAATGCTTTAATGAAAAACTTTCAGAAACCACTCTTTCCTTACCCAATGACATTAATTTTTAAATATGATGTTAAGCTTTTTCTTTTTCTTTTGTTCCAGAAAGAAAAAATAACAGCTAAAGGGCATCCACTCTGCATTGGTATTTGATGTTAGGAAATAACCAAGCATTTAAAAATGTCCATCATTTACAGTAATGGCACTATCTGCTATTCATCTTTATACTTTATCACAAAGAAAAAGGAAGGTTCTCAGTCAGATCTTAGATACACTTTTCACTGTGTGTAGCTGTTAGATTTGAAGAGGCTGAGAAGTTAGGATTAGTATCAGGTACAAGTAGCACTGCTGACTTCTGAAACAGTCTATGTGATTTTATTATTCTGTGATTCTACCATTCCATCTGAGGACCGGCACTTCTCATAACTGGTCAGTGGCTCATTTTAATAGTGAAAGAAGAAATCAATGTAATAAGAAAGTATTATTCAGTCAGGCAAGGTTAGTCCTAGCTTTTCATTGAACTGTGTATCTTTGTATCTGGAAGTTTTTAAGCAGCAACCAGTTTTCTGATGTGTCTTTTATACTATTGCTGTAGAAAACCCGTTAATCTAACTGGAAATTTGTCTTGACTTGTTCTTTATATACATACATGTATATCCTCTGCAACTACTAATTGCTTGTCACACTGGCAAGCTGAAATGTTTTGATTTTAAGGGAAGTAAATTTGCTTTTTGGCTTTTTTATAAATGTAGTATGGAAAAAATAGAAATGCATATTTCTTATAGTAAATCAATTCTTTTGCACTATATATGTGTTACCAACATTCAAGCTCTTGTAGTAATGCAGGGACCTCTGAGCCTACTTTTAACCAGTTGAAAATGGCACTGAAATTCAGATCCTGTAGTGTCTCATCAGATAAGCTTGCAATATTTGGTTGACTAATATGCTTAAATTGGAGCCTGTGGTAAGACATCAATATGGTTTCATTATTTAGGCTGTCCTGGTAAACTGCTTAACTGAATTCAGTCTCTGGGGTGAAAGAAGGGTTTCAAAAAGTGTATAAACTTGTCCTATAGAATTTTTTTTTTTTTTTACCTCTTAGATTGGATTCTTGTCTAACTTCAAAATAAGGTTTTAGTGCATGCCAAGACTGGGGGGAAAAAATAGAAGTTTCACTGGAGGTAAATAGGAAAGAGGAAATTCTGAAGACCCAGTTTTTATATTATAACCAATTCAGACATTATTCTGCTTTCATGCTTTATCAGAACAGAAAGCTCTAGAATCAGTAAGGAAAGTGGTGCATAGTTTAAAGTGACAGGTAAAATTTGTAATAGCAGTTGGTGGTCAAATATAATTTGTTCTTTGTATACTAACCTAAATTCCAAAATAATTCAGTTGCAATCCTTCTGTTCAAGAGTTTTTCTGGTTTAATACCTACTCTGATGAGATGAGAAGAGCTGGAGGGTGCATCACAGTGGAAGATTCAACTAAATGCAGTATTCTCATGGGAGTTTGTGTATTTTAAACTAACAGCAAAACTTTAATATATAACTAATTTCCCAAGTTTTAAAGACAACCTGGAGAAAAGGAAAAACAGCTGTGAAGTTCTAGGATGGAGCACAAGTATCCAGCATTGATTACAAATTTCCAGTTTCAATTTTTCATTAGACCCAGCCAAACTTTTTAAAATTTTATAATAGCATAAGCAAAGGGAAAATGTGATCCATATTATCATGTTTCTCAGTGACCTCATGTCAAATAAGGTAGAAAAATGCTAATATTTCTTTTCCATGCAAATTGCATGTGTTACAACAAAGATTTAAGTTTGCTGTCTCTTGCTATCTCACAGACCCAAAGGCTCATGCACATTTTAAAACCTATAATGCAGTTGCTGTTTAAAATGCAGTCATTATGATCACAACATATCACAGATGGCAGAAAGCAAACCAGACAGTTTTGGAAAAATGTATATAAAAATTGCATTTATGCAAACTGACAAATAAATACAGCCACAAGGTCAGTTGGTATATTCATTTGTGAACACTCACATACATAGGAAATCCCATTACAGTCAGTGAGCTAATTCATCTGGATAGCTCTCAGCTTCTGCAGAAAGGTTAATCACCTGATAGGAATCAGTTTATAAATGATTTGACAAAGAAAAAACAAGGATTAAAAAGGTACACAATTTACATCAGTCTCAGTTTTGAGAAAGAGGTATTTTATTAAAAATGAAACAGGGTCACTTCTGAGATAAATAAATAATATCAAAGGACAAAAGGGCACATTTGAAGGAGGATATAAATCCACATATCATAGTGAACCAAATGGTCTGTCACTGAATAGTATCCATCAAAACAAGTTCATGATACTGGGGGGAAAATGCTCTTGTCATAGGCTAATCAGACTTTTATCAGAGTGTGCAAGAAACCCTTGAAATGCTTTTTCCATTTTTCCTCCCCCCCTCCATCCTTGTACTTTGTGTCAGGAAATGTCACCACTGTCTTCCTATAACAGTAAATAAAGTAGAGATTATACATTTGCATTGAAATCACTTTTTCCTTGATAAATACAAACATATACATCTTCATTCTGTCAACAAAAACTTTGGAAATCTACAAAAACATATAACTTCTGAAAGTCATACAAGCACAAGTACTGTAATATTTTAATATGTTCACATTTCAAACCAATTTTCTGGTGTTTCCCACACCTTTTCCACTTCATTTAATTGCAAGCAGAATCTTTACACACACATATATATATAAAAGCTTTATAAGAGAGATATTTTGAAGGGAGAAAATGTGAAGTTTTTGGACAGAATTTGACCTTACCTTAGACTCAAAACAGGTTATGCAGATCTGCTGGATCAATTGCTTCTTGTCATTATATTTTGCTCACAGTAAGTCTTGCATTATATAAAATTTTATAGACTTTTTTTCACTGATGCAGAGAAATTTCCATGATACTGATTCCTGCTAAAATGCAAGATTGCTCCTCTCTCTGCAGTCATAGTTTATTACAACATTTTTATTCCACCAGAAGTATGACATTGTTTACTGAAAATGTAGGGAAATCTTAAGGGGCAGAAGAATTTTCATAAAAACTGGCTTAAAACATCAGAAGAAAGAAAAATTACCACAAGTCTCAGATTTAAATTCAGATCTTGTATCTTCAGTTTAGCTTCTCATCCAAAGCCAAAAACATTTTATAATCATAGTTGTTTGTTAGTCTGGACTGTTGGACTTTGAGGCAGAGCTGTTCCCCAGGAGAACAGCAAATGCCCGGGGAATTTAGCAGTCTCTACAGAAACCATGAGAACTGAGGTCTTGGGTCTTTTCATGGAGACTGTAAACATGTTTTTTTTTCTTTGTTTTGAATTACAACGAAGCCAGGTTAAAAAAAAAAAAAAAAAAAAAAAAAAATTGAAGCTCTTCATGAAACAAAAAATTTCATTTTATTTCCTTTGCTTCTCTGTCTCTCACCCACCCCTAAAGAACACAACTAATTATTGCTGCAGGGTGAGAAAGCAGAAAGTGAAATTTGTTAATGGTTTCTATTTTTACACAGAAATAAATATTACCCAGTGGGACCACATAAGAAACTAGATAGGTAGACATCAGCAGTTATCTTGCACAACTAGTAGGAACATGATTATATCCAAGGAAAATTATGAGATTATTTTAGCTATGAAAGGCATCTTTTGAAACCTGATCATTGAATAATAATAATAAAGGGGGGGGGGAATAGAGATCAAGTTTTACCACAGCTGCCAAGTAATATAGGAGTAGGTATCATTAACTTACAAGAAACTAGCATTCTATTCCTGAAAAGCCATTAAAATAATCTCCCAGATGTTTAATAAAATCAGTATAAGTACATAAGGTATTGAAAATAAAACATTTTGAGGGCTGAAGTATTTTTGGTTGTATAAACACCCCCATTATTGTATACTTTAGAAGGAAGAATTTTGAATCTAAACTCTTTTGAAGTTTGCGAGAATCTTTTGAAGACTCTAGATCAAGATCTGGTTTTGTTTCTTGCATTGTATGCAGTCACCTCTTCTTGCTTTCAGCATATCTGCACTTTGATCCTAAGGTTGCACTTCAATGGAATAAACCTCTTTCAGAGATAAACACTGTCCAGGTTTAACACAGTGAGCTCAAATGTTGTTGCTGCTATAGCATAAAGGTCAATCCAGGCACCTAAATTCACTAGGATCCTGGGATAATATTCAGGCAGATAAACTGATGTGAGATCAGTACAATCTGCTCTCACCTACAAAGCTAGCGAGCTGAAAGCAAGTTTGGATATAGCCACAAAAACTGCACTCATGCCTGCGTTTGGAGATGCTGACATATCTTAAAGATTGCAATAATCTTCTCTACAATCCCCAGAAGTGTTAGCTCTTCTGGGCAGAAATCTCACACAAATAATTCGTTAGTTTTGACTTAGGAGCCACTGAGAGTAGCTCTGGTAGAAAAAGCCACTCAACTAGTCAGACACAGTGATAACTAATGGGGTGCTTTGTAACTTATATTTGCAAACTGAAAGGCAAAATGACTGAGCCTCATCAGTAATAGGGAGATCAATTTTCTGGTGTTAGATGTCTCTTGCAAACAAACATAGAAAGGCAACATATATTTAGTAACAGATTTATTGTATCCAAATTATTAAATTTGCTTAGGATGTATTTTCTGTAATATGGAAATACTTCCTTAGGGTTTGTTGTTTTCTTTTTCCCATGAGTATTTGGGCATTGCATTGCTGTTAATAATGTTTACAGAGAGAGTTCACTTTCAGAATGTGTGTTTCTAAATAGTAGTTCCAAGTACTGGCACTGGAAACCTGAATCAGTTTGGTATCCATCCACTCAGAGAGTAAAAATGGGCAGTGATACCTGTGTCCAGTCAAAACATTTTAAATTTCAAGTTAGGCGCATCCAGTAAATATTGTCAGTTACACTCAGAAGAAATCAAATCAATTCTATCTGTAGAGTAACAGTGAAAGATGAGAATCAGACTCAGGGGATTTACACTTTGAAAAAATTAATCAGAATTTACCCCTTGCACAGAACAAACTCTTAGCACACATTTCTTTCCAGTCTTTACTCTGGAAATCTCTGCAAATGGAGAATATCTTTTACTTACATTGCCCCATGCTCCAGAAATCATCCTCCTACTGACTTATTTCCTCTCTTTGTATTTCACCCCATAACCCTCCTTTTTCACTTTATCCTGAAACTGAATCCTCCCTCTGCTCAGCACAGCACACCTCTGTTCTGTGCTCACTTCAGGCTAAAGGAGAACACTTACAACTCAGCGCTTTAGAGTTTCAGTGTGTTTGTTCTTTTACTTTTCTGCATTGCCATACAGTGTGTCATTTTCCCCTGGCTATCTGTATGAGAGTAACTATCGCTACTTCTGTAAAACGTTTGCTCTTTATTCTGCCTCTTTTCCTGTAAAACATTTTATCGCAGTTTGAATAAAGGCCTTTACAAAATGGAGAGAGAAAGAGGCAGAATCTGTTCTATTCACTTCTTCAAAAAAGTCGAGCATATGCTCACACTTGCTTCCTTTGAAAGATGCGATGAGAGATTATGCCTACCATATGCACAGAGTCCTATCATGTTAATATGGAGGAAGGTCATAACGAGCTTTTCATGAGCCCTGCACCCCACAGAGCATCAGGTCCATTCACAGTGGTATTCCCAGCATTAATAGACTGCAGAGATTTAGTTGGTTGTATGATTCCTCTCAACTGATTTTTATCCATAGCTGTTGCAGATTCTAAGCTTTTTTTGTTTGCCTTTACTGATGATGAAGGGTTCAATTGCATCCTGGAGCATAACTGCTGTAGATAACATAAATGCAACCAGAAATGCCTAAGTAGTTCCTGTCTCTCTTATAACTCATTATCTCTAGTATTGTCACTTTGTATTACCATGTGTCTCCCCTCTGGCCCTCCCTGCAAAATGCTAGACAGAGGTGAGAACACCTTTTCCAAGATTGTTCAATGAAAAGAACTTCTATAGCTTTATATAAGCAGAGAGCTCTAGATCCTCAAAGTTGATGGTTAGTATGGGTTGACTTGAACTTTCCCCATATGACTTGTTGAAACTGATGTATCAAATCAATACAATGGATATTACTTTGTCATCTAGCAAATTATAGCTATGCTGCAATGATCTAATATGGAGTGAATTCAGGTGGGAGTGAGACAAAATATTCTATACCAGAAGGCAGCAATTCTACTTGTTAATTGATGGCTTGTTAGCATGACTTAAACAACTTGGCAGCTGTCTGGCAAGCCTTATTCAGTGGGTGAGTGCATATGATATATTGATATTTAAAAAGATATAATCCCCTTACAATCTATATAATCACACTTCTTCCTGACAGTTTTTTCTACCTGTTCTTGTGACAATCAAAAGCTAGGAGCAGTGGCAATGGAAGAGATTAAAAAGAAAATATTTTCTGCAATCTTTCTGTTTACTCAGCCTGACAGCATTCTGAAAACAGTGAATTTCACCGTTTGTCCTCTAAAGCTCTAGTTGTAAACTCTAGTAAGCTTTGCGACCTAGGAAAGAGATGGAAATAGCCTTTTCCAGTGTCTCTAATTGCTGTTCTAGTTCTTTCACACAGCCATTGCGTAGGAATAAGAAAGTGATAGTCAGAAAACATAAAAATTGTCAGGCAGAACTAGGAGTAGGAATCATTCTGGGGTTTGTTGTGGATTTCTTTTCATATTGTATTTACTACACTTCAAGTCCACTATTGTCTTTACATTCATTATTCCATGTCTATCTATAATTCTTGTACAAGCCCATTGGAGTAGTGTCCGAGTACTTCACTGTCTTTATTTTTCTTAAAACTACTATGCACAACAGAGCATTTTATTGATTTTATAAGTAATGAAATGCAGCACAAAGAAAATAAGTGACTTCCTCATTGTTAGGACATGTTGCAAAACAGAGAAACTTGAATCAAACCTTCTTGGTCCAAAGATGTATACAAACCTGGAGTATGTGGTTTCACTGTCATTATAGAGAGCTGTAGGGTCCACAGTTTCATTTGTTTCAGATCAGTCGTGGTCCAGGACACATCAATTCAGTGATGCCAAATAAACACCTCTCCTCAACATTTGTTACTGTGACAAGTTTAAACTGTGCATAGACAATTGTTGGATGCAGTCTGAGATGATGGCTTGTGTCCAGTGGCAATATCAGGAGTAGGATCACCTTTTTCAGAGGAACCTAGAGTTGCCATGAGTCTGTGTGTAATGTCAACTGTCAGTTGTGTCTTCTGCTGTGCAGTTCTGTGGGAGCATAGATCCATCATCTTTGCATGTGTCTCCCCAGCACCATTTGAGTTTAAATCAGGAACATGTCTTGGAAGAGATTTATCTTACTGTACCATACTGTGCTTCACATTATGGAGGCACCTGAACTGAGCTGAATTCCCCTAGAATTTCTCTGGAAGATGTTCTTAAGGAGCCTTCTTCAGTACTCTGCAGCATGCCACAGGACTGTTACAGAGATAGTCCAAAGCAGAACCCTCCTGAAATGTACCTCAGATAGACACTGCTCGTGAGCACTCAGTGTTTCTGAATGCAAATTAACCTCTATGACATTGCACCACTAGATTAGCTGGAGCCCTCTTTCAGTCGTGTACTTTGTTTTGTAATATTCACAAATTGAATGAGCGCTTATTTGTATGTGGGGTGGCTGTCTAGTTAATGTCACTCTTACGAAGGTATTCGCTACACAGTCTGAATTAAAATGGATCCCCAGTGAGAACAGTTTTAAACAAACTTGATTATAAATGCATTTGGGACAGAACTGTAAGAATTATAATGGTTCTTCTAATCTGAGCAGTATTGATGGAGAATGCTAATGAGTGATCTACTCTGCATTTCCACTAATATAGGGCAGTGAAATATGTTATAAAGAGGGAAAACCCTGATCATACTTCCATTTGAGTGGGGGAATTTTTGTGGTGCCAACCTAAATGAGAGAATGAATAGCTTCCAAAAATCCCAATATGTGATTAAAGTTCCATGTTCAGGGAATCTCAAAATTTCTCTTGAGCCATTAAGCATATTACCAGTCTCCCTAGCAAGGAAGAACTGGTGGTGAGGAACTGAAAAAGCCTTGAATTAATATGATATTACTAATTTCCTTAATTTGTAGTTTTATGATGGAATTTCTCACCCAAATGAAAGTTTCACTCTTTGAGGTGAAATGTTCAAAGATGTCTGCACAACTGCAATAAAAACATTCAAGGTGATGAAAGACCAGAAATATGATGAGGTTATTGTAATTATTGCAGAGCTTGCAGGTACAAACCATCTGGCAGAACTGTTAATTTCATAGCAGCATATTCTCTATGTGCTAACTTTGTCAAAAGCTTTGAAAGTCAGTATCCATTTATATTCCGAGCCACTGTTTGCAAAGGTCACTCTCTACAGTGTTCACACAAAGACAGAAAGAGTAGAATAAACCTGTATGTTTATTCACATATTAGTTACACATGAAAGGCAATTATATGAATTTAACTGTAAGAAAAATGTGACCTCCATTCAACAGTCCATTCAGAAACATTGAGCTGTAGCTTTTGCAGATGTCTCTAAGCATTCTGATGGGACAGCACTATTTTATCCTGGAAGTATTAACACCATCTTTTCTTTAATATGGACAATTACTTTCTAATAGTAAATGTTTAATTTAGATATCTGATGATACATATCCTATAGTGTTACTTCCTGGCAGTAGATGAAAATTTTTCAGAGGAGCAATGTTCTGTCAGAACTTCCTGAGTTGAAATAATTTAGTAATTCTGAGGAAACACTGTAATTCCCATGAATTAATCCCTGATTCCTCAAAGACTGCTGTCTCTATAGACAACATAGCTCCCCGGAGAGAGAGCCTCAATAATAGCGCGGTGCTTTTGTAGGAAGAAACTAGAAACTCATTCCGTTCTGTTCAAGTAGGGGTTCTTTAACTTTATCAGTATGCAAGCACATTTCATATTTTATTTCTTATCTGAAAAATAAAAAAACTGGATAAAAGTTATTAACTTCTTTTTCTTAGAAAGGAAATTTTCCTTTTGCAACAATCTCTACTGATATTGCCATTTAGAGACTTTATAGTTGGTACAGAGTTTGCACTGTATAGGGTAAGCACACAAGCAAATTAATTGACAGTTTTTTGTGCTGTTTCTAGGGGGGTTTAAACTCAGTTTACCAAAACCAAAAAGTGTTGTATATGTAATTTATCTTTCTTTTCTTGCTTCTTGAGCCTACCTTTTTATCCACCTTCTGGCATTCATGAAGACAAACACTTTCATTTCTACATGATGTGAATATTCTACCCCGAGATAAGTTTCAAATATCCAAAACCAAGCTTATTTAAAAACTATTTAAATACAGACTTTTTCAATTTTTAAACTGAATGTTTCAAAGATGTATGGGCTGGCACTCTGAATGCTAAGAAAAATAAAATCTTTTTTTTCTCTCTACAAGTAAATTCTACATTTAAGACTTCTATCAGCCAATATCCACATCTGAAAGGCTCTTATGTAGTGAAATATGTTACAACGTATGAGTAAAAATAAGTAACAGTGATTTTTTTTAAACACAAATGCCATGTTCTGCAGAACACATATTTTATAAGAACATTCCATGCTTAAGCAAAATTTTAAAGGTTATTTTCAAGCTAATTTCAGCTAACACCAGAATAAGACTTTGTCAGAATTTTTGGAAGGTTATTCTAAGAGAAAAATAAAGACGGATCATCAGCTCTGCAGAAAATATTTCTGGGACTTGTGAAACAACAATTAAATTAATTCTCTGCTGCGAAATTTGTACGTACATGCTGTATATGAGAAGCTACGTTTGTTAAACTGAACTTTGTCCAGTAGCTTAACCAACAGGTCATAAACCATACAACAAAGAATAACTAAGTTCCTGACATGCCTAACAAGAAACATAAGCAGAATTAATGAAAAAGTGTGACAACATTGGTTTCTATGCATATACATGCTATGTAGAAAAAGTCTGAAAAGTTGGATGTAATTCCTTTTTGTCTTTATTTGTAACAAAGGGACCTTGTTACTTTGAAATTATTAAAGAAAGAACCACCTCTGAGAATTGCTGCAGAATTTCAACATAAGCAGAAAAGGAAAAATATTGTTAGAATTTTAGTTGAATGTTTTAAATTTGAAGAGGGATTGTGACTAGAGATCTCATGTATTCAGACTGATTTTGCCGATGTAGGAACACCATTTATGCTGTTCTGTATTACCAGATACTGTTTGATTTGTAAAGTTAAACATTTATGTCATTTATTGATATAATTATTCTGTGTCTTTGGAGGATTAGTGAGCACTGATCAATAGTTTGGAGGTTAATCATTACTTTACTTCTTGACTCCAGTTAAATTTAGTTCAATTAAACAGAATTGATGCTAATTACTATCCTGATTAAGCAGTGGTTATTACCATATTACCATTCACCATCAGTAGGCTAAATCAGTTTCCCAAGAGGCATTTCAATAAAGCAGCTATAGTGACATAGCATGTCCCAGTTAAATAGTCTGTTTTGTTGGAACATGTTTACATAGAACTTTTCATGCTTCTACAAATTGTAAACCTATTGTTTTTAAGACTAGAAAGCATGTAGCCAAGATATATACGAAAAGATGTAAAAAATGTATAAATAAACCATAAAGAGAATTTCCATTGCTGCCATGAACAAAAAGACCTCGTATTTTCAAGACTGGGTTGAATAATGTACAAAGAAATCTATGTTCACCTTGAGGAAAAAAAATAGAAACTACCTTTTCTGAAGGAAATTAAGTATTTAAAAAATATGAATCTTTGTTAAATTTTTCACAGACACTGTGTACTTTTTTTCCTTTCTTTCCTCATGTTCTTCTATTTGTTTACGGGCAGGGGGTTGGACATAGGCTTTGAGATCAGTCTGTGCATGAGAAGTTATTTGTGCTAAGCTTGTAATAAAATGGGCTAACAGTTCCATGCTTCTAAATACTGAGACCATACTTACTTTTTAATTAAAAAAAAAAAAACAACATGAAAAAGCATACAGAAGTGCCACCAAAAAGAAAAAAAAAAAAAAAAGAAAAATAATTATGTCACAATCATATTTGCTGAATTATTTATTTTGTTGCTTTCCTCCCCACACCCACCTTTCTGAAGGAAATCTTCCAAGCATCTGGAGTAGCTAACAATGATAAAGGAGCAAGGCTTTAGGTTTTCAACATGGATATAAACATTAAATAATTAATCCTTCTATGACTGTCTCTTCTCTGTTAAGTTAGAAAAGTACAATTATTCAACGTGTTTGTATTTGTCAGATCATCTGGTGAATACAGCTCTGCTTATCCAAACGTATGTGGATAAAGGCAGATTTATTTCTCAGTTCAGCACAAAGCCTATACATAAGAAGATAAAAATATTATTATTATTCCTATGCTATCTCTCTCAAAAAAGTTATTTTGTCCTAAGAGACTGATCTCCTCCACTTCTCTCGGATCAAAACTTTTTATCTTTTAATATTTATGAAATGTGTGTTACATAAGGATACTGTACTGATATGTGGGGTGGGAATTTTTTATGTTGCTTTTTTTTTAAACAGACCTATTTTACATCTTTCACACACACAATATTATATTTTATACTGACCATTGTTTATGGTTCAGGTCTGATGCACTTGCCAGACAATAAGTTGCAAAAGAAGTTACCCGAGTTTACTAGTTATGGTTCTTAGGGGCACACAAAGAAGGTAGATGTGTGTCCTTTGCCAGCTTTCTTCCCCTTAACCTCTACTTCAGAGATGAAGAAATGGAAATAAGGATGTTGGGTTTGATCTGCCTAAGTGCTGTAGGTACACACTTTGTCTTTCAGGCTCTGCAATCACAAAGATGAACCAAAAAGAACGGTTACTATTTTGTTACCATTTCACTTGAAGCGCAAATGTGTTTTCTTTTTTAATTCTGCAAATATTTAAATCACACCAAAATTCATTTTGTACAGATCCTTTTCAGTGAGACAGAATATGAAATGTAAGATACAATTATAAGAAATGGCAATAGTTGGATTTATTCATAAATACTGAAAAGGTGGCCCAAGACCCAAAGCAAAGACCAGTTTGAAATCCCATTTCTTCAGTCTCTCTGTTTAAAATATACAAGTTTGAAGCCCAGCTAATGAAGGAGAGGTGAATTGATTGTACTGCAAATCTCAGCTCTCTCCTCAGAAAGAATCTAAGACAACAAAGAAGAGGAAATAGGCCAATATTTCTCTCTCTTCTTGTGAACTTCTACCAGAAATCAAATTCCCAATGAAACTAATTCACCACTCTGTCACCTTCTATTGTCTCCTGATAGACCTACAGAAGAAGATATGAGGAAGAAATATATGATGAGAAATATACTCATCATGAAACCATAGCTGAGCTAAACTTGTGTTTAAGTAAACCAGACTCTAACAGGTTATCTTTCTGAACCATGAAGACATTGCACTTGTGTTGCTGGCCATCACTTTCATATGAACAGCAAAAACGCAGACCTACAGCCAGTCCATCATACTGGTTTTAGATAAGCCATCTGCTTTTGGCCTTGCCACGGTTCCCTGTACCTTTTTTAGAATTTTCCTTGGGTCTGAATAAAATCAGCAGGCTTTTGGCCAGGCTTGCCTTTGTAGAAAAATAAATGATACAGGAAGAGCTGCAGTTATGTATACACAGAGACAGATGCTGAATGCTTAATTTAGGGAAGGCGTTCATGTTGACAAATGAGCAATCCAGGCTTGTTGGAAAGGAAGAATAAATACAGGCACTCTCAAAAGATGCGCATAATTCACATAAGCTTGTAATAAGCATTAGTACTTTTAGATGTTTAACTGAACTGCAAGCAACCTCTGAACCTTTGGAGGTGCACAGAGCACAAGCTGTAGTCAGGCTGCTTCTCTGATGTTTAAGTCATTTAATTAATTATTATAAATCTGCTGGAGCTTGATGGATTTATAAGAAAATTATGTGCTTTTAATGTAGTACTTACACCCCTGTGGGATTGTTCTAATGAATAAGTCTTTTTCTTGGCAAGATTTACTTTCTTGAGCAAATGCAATGATTTGCTGGCTTCTGAAGTAATTTTCACTCCTACCGCCACCCATTTTCCCTGTTTAGAGACAGCTTAGCTTTTATAACAACTGGAAATGCTTGTGGCTGATAGAAGCATGTTAAGATAGTACGTCATAAAGAGTGGACTTGGAAAAATAACTATGAGCTGGTTAGCATAAGGCTGTGTAATTAAAAGTTTTCTGAAATACTTGTGCTTTTGATACATTATGATTCTTGCACTGGAATCAATATAAATAAGTTTCTATAGGTCATCATAAGAATAATTAAGTATAAGGGAACATACATATTTATGTGTTGTCTGAGCACTTGGCAGGTTATATAGAGCTATTGCACAGCATTTGCTGATCATGGTTGCTGTTTATGTTTCAAATGCATAATTCCTTATTCTAATCTAATGTAGTAATTTGCTCATTTACAGAGACAGTGTAAGAAATATAGAAACACTATCTGATGGTGGTGAGCAAGCAGACATGACAGTCTTATTCTGTCCTCTTTGATGGCATCTTCTCTTCCTTTGTTAGCCTGTAGAGGTTTTAAAATTGTTCAAGGGCTTCTCAGTAGTTCTGCTGTATAGAGGAGAAATCCCTATTGGCAGGAGACTGATTAAGGCACTCTGCAGTCTAGAGGTTATGAATAGGAAGAACTGTTGAGGCAAATTGGAAGAGCTGATGGTGATGTTCTGATTTATGCACAGATTGCGGTACACTTTAGAGTCTCTGGTATTACAGAGTACAAGAATAAGGCTGTTCAGAATCTATTCTTCTATTTCTATGTTAGTTTTTGGGGGGTTTTTTGTTTGTTGATTTTGTTTTGTTTTTGTTTGGTTTTTTGGTTGTTTTTTTTTCTTTTTTTTTGAGGGCATTCTAAATCTTGTGGATATAAATACCAAAAATGTCAGTGAACAAATGTATGAGTCATTTTGTTTTCTAGAATAGCATATACTATCATCTTCAAGGCTGTGGTTACCTCCAGAAGTATGTAATTTTTGGCCTCTTTGTGTGCATTAGTTGCATCTGTATTTTGTAAAGCAAAGGTTTGAATTTCTGGATAAAGTCTGAGTCAACTGTTTTCTCAGCTAGCATACTGGATTATATTGTGCCTTTAAATGCCTACTTAATTTCAAGAATATCGTAAATCTATTAAGCATGTGCTTATCTTTTATTAACTTCAAGTTAAGCTCTTCACATACTCATAATTTATTGCAGTATTTACAAGGTTTCAGCAAATTCTCATTGAAGTGAGTGAGCACCTCCAAGAAATAAGCCTCTAAATACAAACTTCCAATTTAAACAAACGAACAAAAGTAAAATGAAAGAAGCAGATGATTCAATTGAATTGCTCCTTAGTTTATGCCAGGCACATAGTTCACTTGTGAGCAACAGCACTATGAGCCTTCACACTGCCCAAAA
Source organism: Megaceryle maxima (assembly GCA_024605025.1). Classification (NCBI taxonomy): domain Eukaryota; kingdom Metazoa; phylum Chordata; class Aves; order Coraciiformes; family Cerylidae; genus Megaceryle; species Megaceryle maxima. The sequence continues at coordinate 35,078 of JANHGN010025906.1, forward strand.
AGCTGTAGGATGTACCATTTTGATTTACATGCATTTTGGAAAGTCAGTGTGCCATCAGATCTTTTGGGGTAACAGATGGAGACATCAACTTCTAAGATTTTTAGCATTTCAGTTAACATTGTTTGACATAATTTTTTTAACTTGAAGACTGGAAAAAATGGTACTCAAATGCCAGACTTTGGGAACAACAAAAAGGCAATCCAATCCCCCTTTAGTAATTTTGTGCTGTTGTAGCAAACTAAGCCTTCTGCTTGCTAACGGCAGTGGAATGAAGAAGTCTCCTGTTCATTTCTCCATCCTTTTGAGAAACTGGGGACAATTTTTGAAATCACTGCAGCGTGCACTGAAGAACATCTGTCAGCTGAAGCGTCCGCACAATCAGTTTAACTACTTACATTGAAATTAAAGGGCCTGCAAAATAACACCCCTGCTTGAAAATATTAAATATATGTTAATATAGTCCTAGGCTATGGTATTTCAAGTTATACAGATTAATCCTCTGAAATATTTTAGAAAGTAATCAGGAAAAAAAAAAGAAATAATATATGAAGCAAAGTACCTGGAAAACACATCTTTAAAGTAGGCGAGTTTCTCATTCCTTCTATATTTTGTATTTATATTCACTTACATAAAATGAAATAGGCCAAATAATAATGGTTCTCCAAAAATAGAGTAGCAGGGGCCAGGGGCTTCCTGAGGTCTGGGACCCCCACTAGGGCTGGAGAGGGCGCCCAACACACTGCCCCAGCTGGGGAGCAGTGCAGCTGGGAGGTACCAGATGCAGTCCCAGCCCCAGATGTTGAGCAGATCATCAGGGATGGGGATGGGTCTTCTGTAAAAAGAAACAAGACTTCAGTTTTCTGGATGAAGGGTAGAAACATTTAACCTGATTTAATGTCCCAAATCACACAAATGGGTGGAGTGTATCCTCAGGGTGAACTTGGGTTGCCCAAGGACCCCAACCTTTATCCGAGTGTAACTCTCGAAAGACAGCTTCTCACTAGCACATATCCACAAAGATATCATAGGTCAGGAACTTTCTCAGCAACCATTCTGTGAAGGAAAGCTTGCCATCTGCAAATAGATTTTCTCCACTATTTTTGAAGAGATGAAGTGCATTCCACTCCAGAGAGATTATTAATCTATTAGAAAAATGTAACTTTGTAGAAGTACAAAGGTATTCCAGTGTCTACACATTGAGACTGCTTAAGCTTTGACAGTTCACTCTGAACTGCTTTTGTTATAAAAATTATAGTACTTTAAGACTGTCTAAAAAGATACACTACCTGATAATTTGAGATGGGAATTCAGTGATACTCCAGAAATCCTGGAGACTGCTGTGATCTTACTAGACTGAACTGTTACAAGATTTATTTAGACTCATGAAAAAGAAACTAACAGGTTAAGAGGTTCTTCCAAAAAGGAGGATGCTAGAGAACCCTCAATAGATTAGATTTGCTTTGAAAACTTAAATATTAAAAGTTTAATTTCAGAAACTTTAAAGCTTAAAAATCACTGAACTCTGAGGAGACCAAAAGGATGTCATAGAGTTGATAATAATTCAATATGCTCAAGGTACCCAGATTATGCTCAGGTGCCCTGCAGTTAATAGTTTTGTTAAAATTGTTGTATTGGAAAAATATCCCCATTGATTCAACTTTTGATTAATCCAGTTAATGACAGTTAATGGAAACTAATTGCAGCTCCGCTGTGTATACAGGGATATTGGAAATCAGGGATATGTTTCAGGGCTAAAATGTTTCTCAGTCAAATGCCAAATTACACAAGTACCACATTACAGTGCTGTAAAAGCTGCACTGATTCTGGATACTATTTGATAGGTCTTTATTTGTTCTTTTCTTATTATGAAAGCAAAATAAGCAAAAGCTTATTTTTATTATTTATTTTTATTT
>JANHGN010025907.1:0-20741 GCA_024605025.1 Megaceryle maxima
TTTTCATTTTGTTGAAAAACAAAGTTTTCTTTTTGTGCCTCATTTCTATTTTCTTCTATTTGATGGATAATTAGAAATTATGAACTGTATGTATCTTCCTAATTTTGTTTTTGTTTATTATGTCACAGCAGTGCTTGGAAAGATTTGGATGCATAGCAAAGACTTAAAAAGAAACAAAGGATTATATCCACACTTTCTGTTATTAATTCTGTTTTAAGACTTCCTGAAAAAGGAATCCATCCACCAGTGTAGATTTTTATTATAGAATTTCTCACCATAAGTTCCCTTTAAAATTAATGAAGAAGAATACATACTTCAAAAGTACGTTCTTAGCCTAATATAAGCATTTAAAACAGGCCAGAAATATTATACTTAAAAATGCTTGTTTATTTTTATGATTGTAAAGGGAGGCTTTTGTTGTCAAGCGTAAATGTACACATACAACTGTAAAGTTAATACAGAAGACCATCTTTTTTTTATCTATTGTTAATAAAATGACAAGAGATCATTTTTATAACATTCTGTAGGAAATAAGAAACCAATCTGGAAAGATTCTTTTCCTCAGTTCACCATTCCACATAAAAAAAAAAAACCCTACATGGATAGCTAAATTTGGACAGATAGGAAATGTGTAACACCTCTGTTTTGATATGTACAGTGTATCATCATTACTATTATTGTTACATACCAGATGAATTTGCTCTACTGTATTAGTTGCAGCAAGATCCACTCTCCTGAAGTTACTAACCTTTGTGTTGTCTTGAATGGTGGCTAAAGCTGACAAATTTATTCTAAAGAACACTTGAACTTGTTCAGCAATACTGGAACTGTACAATTGTGGTATTGATAACTTGACACTGCCTCAGGGACTAAAGAAGAAACAGCAGATTCATTCTACAGATTATAAAAACCCCTTGCATATCAACAATTCACAAAATTTATCACAACTTTATAATTACTCCTTTTTTCTATTCATACACTTTCAAGTGAAAGTTGTCAGATGTGAGTCAGTAACCTCATAACTTCAATACTAGGATATTGTGTATTGTATTTGACCATTAGAGAACTTTAGCAATCTCTTGCATGGGTTTTTCCTGTTCAATTAATTTCTATCTTTTTTTTTTTTTTTCTGCAGATGGCTTCCCTAAATATTGGAAGAGCTGGTGCCTGTGTTGTAGTCATCAAACAACCATGACTTTCAGCACTGCTTAGGATTTTACTGACTGTGAAATTACTATTTTTCTATCCGAAAACAAGAATGATAACTTCATGATTTACACAGTGAATACTCTGTTGATCACAAACTTGAAGAAGTTTGGAAGTGAGAAAAATTAAGTATTTATGCCCCATAAAATCATAAAAACACAGTCAGTGAACAAGATAAAAAATCAGACTGTTGTAGCATAAACATGTGAACATGAAATAGTGAGTTCCAGTACTGTTCTGATGAATGTGTCATGGAGAACTGCATAATCAAGGGACAGCTCTACACAGGAGCAGGAAGGATTACAAGAACAGGTTTCATGGCTGCGAGAGTTTTAACTGCAGAAACATTGAAGTACATTTATTGAATTTTAAACTATGGGGGTTTTTGTTTTGGTTTGGTTTTTTGGGTTTTTTTGTTTGTTTGTTTGTTTGGGTTTTTTTAAGTGAAAAGGAGATAGTAATATAATTTTGTTTTTCTGTTCAGATGGGTTATGATCTTCTCATTTAAACAGGCAGTTTGATTCTTTCTGAACAGAAGAGTTAGAAAAGTCCACATACTCAATTTTCAACCATAATGACTAAGATGTTGCTCTACAGTAGGAAGGAAAATCAAAACTAAAAGTTAACCTCCATGGTTACTTTCTTTTTAACTTCAGATTGTTCCTCCTTGCCAGTTCAATGCATCTTAAAACTAAGTCTACTGAAGGGGAAGCCTGCATGTTTAATCTAATTATAGACAAAACAATCCTTTGGCTGCACTCGGACTTCATTGCAAATATGGGAGTTAAAAGAACAGTTTCCTAATTCTTTCTTAATCTTATATTAAATTTAAGCATGTGGGCTCTGATCTCATTGTTCAGTGCATATTCTGCATGTTGGAAGCTCATGAAAAGCTGGAAAATTTTTACTGTTCCTTCACTGCATAATGAACCATAACCAGAACAGTCTATAAAGCCTCTTCCTACATCTCAAGAGGGATAAAAATACTACATTTTATTTCTTTTTGATGCTTGTACATTGCTTAATTAAAGCTGCCAGTTTATGACTTTCCACATGACTGAGAATAACTGCAGGTAAAGAGTTTAGCATAAAAGCAAGTGGAATAATAAAGTTTAGACCATTTGATCTAATAAAGTACATATGGCAAATATACTAGTGTCATCTGTGCTTCCCTTTAGGGTTGAACATTTCTGTCAGTAACAATACTTTGAGCTTTTGTCTTGGTAGTAGATTTGACATTGATGTTTTCTATCTGCTCAGCTAAATCAGTTGGAATTGTAAGGCCCCTAAAAGAATATGAAATTCTGCTATTCAGGGAGGCATAGCCTCTAGGAACAGTACTACCAAGTATACCTCTTCTTTAAAGCCTTGCTGATTCTTTATGAAATATTTCATGGTTCAGAAGCAGAAACCTCACAGTCTGTCATTTACAAAATTGAGAAGGAATTCCAATTGTAGTTAAAAGAGCTTTCCTAGTGAATACCTTTGAAACTATTAGCAATGAAAGAATACATACAGCCTCCTATTTTCCAAATTTGATTTGAAGATGTTTTTCCTTATAACAGCATCAGCATGCATGAAGATCTTTGTTTCCTCACACAAACTGGACTTCAGTTCTGAAACCTAAGTACACTTGTTTAAATCTTTTAAATGCTTCTCTGTCCTAATTAGAAATCATCTGCAAAATCTTCAATATTAGTTTTACAGTCAGTTGGCTTTTGAATTGCAATTAGTCTGCCACAGACAAGCATGTCCAATTTTCCCCAACTATAACAACTTGTTGAATAAAAGATGTTACCTCTACAAAATTTGCTTCACATGAACATAAGCTCCTGAGAACAAACCAAGAAGATTCTAGAATTATAATTCAAATTAAATATAGACATTAGTATTCAATTCTCCTACACAGATACCTAATGAACTTAGAAATTGAATTTTAATTCTATTCCCTGAACTTCTTTTTTGATTACTTTATATTCATACACAATAGAAATGTGATTACCTATATACTGACCTTCAAAAAAGGATTACTTCAATCAATTGCAATCCATGGCAGATTTTTTTCTGTGCCTTGACCATTTTTATCATCAGTTTATGATCAATTTTATTTTTTATTCCAAATTTTCTTTTACACATTTTAAATTTTCTTTAATTGATGCAAAATGAAACATGATCCTCATGTGAAATTTTTCAGACTGCTCACTTCTCTTATGCTGAAAGAATAAAATTATTGTTTTACTTAGATTATGTAAAATCTAGCCACAATAAGAGACAGTTTTGTCTTTCAGACTCTTTTTATGCACCTATATCGATATGTTCTATGTGTCAAAAAGTCCTTTTCTTTTGTTTTTATTTTTTATTAGAGATTTTATTAATTTCCTTCTTTCTGCTACTCATTTTGAGATAGAAAAATCAAGGGCATGAGTGTTAAAAAAGCTCTTTTTAAATGGATGAGACTATACAGATTTTTATATGAAGACAGAGAAAACAATACTGGCAGACAGTGATCAGTCTTGTGCCTGAGGTTTTATATACAAAAGCTTGGATGGACACAAAGACATCAGGTCTATGCTCTTTCTGCAGTTTCCCTACCCAACATTTTTCAAATCCACTGGGACTTTATAGATCAGTGAGACCTAACTGTGATGCAGAATTTGCTTTTCTCTTTTTCTACTTAATGGCTATTTCTGCAGTGAGGATAAAACATCTACTGCTCAAAAAAAAAAAAAAAAAAAAAAAAAAAGGCAGAAAAGACAATCATCTTTGATGTGCTTATACAAGCAGTGCTTAAAAGAATAAGTGGATAAGAGGAAGTAAACTCATCACTGTTATAGCTGTGGCAGTGCTGTTGCTGTTTATTAATATAATTATTAAAGAAATCAGAGAAATTACATTTAAGCAGCATTTTGATTGGTTGTAAGTAAAAAACAAAAAATCAAGAAAAAATACAATAACATCATGTGTCTGTTTTTCAAATTGAATTAGTATTCCTGATTTCATTCTGCTCAAAATGCTAGATATTAAACTCCAACAATATATATTTTTAGACAACATTAGATGCTTTATAAATATGGAATAATTCAAATTTAACTGAATAGAAAACCTGATCTTCTCCTATGAGGCTGAGGATGCCATTTTTAATGTGTTTCTACCAATGTAATAATGTTAAAATATGCACTTTTCAAAAGAAAGACTAATATGGTGATCTACTATTGTTTATGGAACTTTTGATTACTTTGCAGTTTTGGACCTTTCCTTTAAATTACTTTTTACGTTTACGGTTTTTATTATTGACAATGAAGGATACTAGAAACAAAGTCAGTATTAGTAAAGATCTACATAAGAAAATGTCATTTAATAGTCATTATTTAGTAGAACTCTATTATTGTCATTTTGTAGTCCAATTTTATTGAAAAGTTTTGCATTTAAATCAAAGCCACAAAAATAGGCAATAAAAAGGACTGAAGGTAAGAATATTGTTACTTTGGCTTTAATCATAATTGTTCAATACATATTTATAATATGAGTTCTTGCAATCAAAATGTTAAGATTGTTCAGAAGCAAAAATAAATTTTAAAAAAATCATTTTGCATACAGACCATACTTTTGATCATATGAAACTGGACAAATTATTAAGGCAGTTTAAGGATGCTTTCAGATGCTTGACTGTCTCTGCCTATTACTCTGTTAAGCTAACAGTAATTGACTTAAGGGAACCATTTTGGCATAGACAAAGGATGATGCCCTTAAGTATTTTTATCTTCTACAGAAAACTGGGACCATTATTTAAAAAGTAGTCATGTTAAAATGTATCTGGAAAACTCTCTATATTATTTAGATGTTTTATATGTTCAGAAGGCCCAAATACATTCCCTTGAATGTATCAATGACTTAAACTTTTTTTTAATTACTTAAATAAAAATAACTCATAAATGAGTTTGAAGTTATGCAAGTTTTAATGGCTCAGACCTTGATGCCCTTGGTCAAACACCAGAAACACCATGCATTGTAAATTGTTTATTAATGAAATACTGGTTTTCCACAACAGAATTCTCACCCTAGAAGTCTTTACTATGCTCATAATGGGCTGGGCATAACAAAATGTATCCTATTATCTATGACTTTGCATTAGTTATTTCACGAGGAATAAATAGAGAAAGCATTTCTGCAGAGGCTTAAAAAAACCTTGTATCAAATAGCAGTCATAAATTACATTAACAACTCTGTAACATTTTGGGTAACTTAGACATTTGACTGTGTGCATGTATGGAATTTGATGGTACAAAGCTCTTTACCTAGTTCAAATTCATAGCCTGGAACAGGACATGGTACTTTTTTTCCATTATCATCTCCCGCACATACAACTGTGTTTAATTTTGTATGCTCACAATCCAGTTGTACATTGGCTTTTTGTACAATACTGCTTCCTCACTTTTCTCCCCTCCACACATTCAGTTTCTGTTTCTATTGCAGAGGCTTTCTACCATTAAGCACATTTTCCCACAGAATTGTTTCTGGTGAAAGCAGCAAGAATAATAGGACACCATACTGGTAACCAATTCCTTACCACTCTATATGCAAAGTGGATGTGCATGACATAAAAAAGAAAGTTTTGTTTTTCTTTTCCAAAATAAAACTTCTCTGATATGTCTTCAGTCTTTTGAAGAGCTACACCTTGAAAAAAAAAGAAATAACTTTCTATAGGTTGTAAACATTTTACAAAGAGATCTTCCAACTATTCACACATTACTCCATCTTAAAAAACTTGTGTGTTTAGTCATGCAGTCTATCATGATCCCAGTCCTGTCATCCAGGTCTCTTGTAGATGTTCATGTTTGAGAATGTGTCTCATTGTCTCCAGATTTTTTTCTAATGCAAAGGACATTTCCAATTGAGTGAATAAAATGTCAAATACATCATTTACAACACATATTTGAAGCTTCTGTGTGGTATGCAAAAATCAGAAATCAGAATCCTAGACTGCTCACAGAGTATGTTTCCAACCTTGATAGGAGCTTGATTCAAAGTTAGCTTTCCTACAAAATATAGTATCCCGTACAATCACTAAAATATTTATCAAAATATCAGAACAGAAAACATATGAAGGATAATGCAGTAGAATAACTGTATCTCAGAAACGCAAAAAAGAATATTAGAGAAACAGATTATTGCTATTTTCAAGATATTCCCCAGACTACTTGATTTTATTCCCAACAGAAGCAATTTGATTTTAGGGAAATGACTTTACAACCAATCTACTAGCTCATAAATTGAAATGCTATTTGAAAGCAGTCTTTTCTTATGTTCCTTCTTGCAAAATATGGACTTGAATTTTTACATTCACCATAAAAGAAGAAAAATCGTTATTTATCCCAAAGTAATACTTAAAATCTCAGTACTGAAAAACAGTAGCTGAATTATATCTTAGAAGTTAGTAACTACTTGAATACTATAAATTCTGAGAATATCAACATCTTGGACATTTTTTGCATATACTATACCAAGTGGATGTACATAAACTAGGTATTGCAGGCTTGCTTCTAACTCAGAAGAGATTCTCAATATGTAAAAGTAACTGCAGAAATATTTCTGTTAAAAAATAGATTATCCATGCAATATATCTGTTTTAACTTAAATGAGAATGTATAAAATATTCAGCAGAATAATTATTCTTCAGCCTTATTCTAAATCCAGTGTAAAGCTGATCAAATTAGCATAACCTTACATTTCATTGCAGATTCCCTCGTTACAGTTCTGCTTCATAGTACATGGGGATTAGGTACACATAGGGGCAGAGAGACTGCTCAAAAATCCTTAAATCAGCAAAACTTTGATTTCCATGTGCAGGACTGCAATTGTTGGAAATTAAAGCATGAAGGAAATTACTAGCAAAGGTAAGAAATGCTGTGACAGGGAACAGCACAGCCTGTAATCACTGGCTATCCACAGCTTCCCCTTAGGGATTTTTGGAGCTGTGAAGTCATAGAATCATAGAATAGTTTAGGTTGGAAGGGACATTTAAAGGTCATCTGGTCCAACTGCCCTGCAGTGAGCTGGGGCATCTTTAACTAGATCAGGTTGCGCAGACCACTGTATAACCTGACCTTGAATGTTTCCAGGGATGAGGATTCTACCACCTCCCTGGGCAACGTGTTCCAACACCCTAATTGTAAAAAATTTCTTTCTTATATCTAGTCTACATATTTACCATGTTTTAGTTTAAACCATTACTGCTTGTCCTATTGCAACAGGCCCTACTATAAAGCCTGTCCCCATATTTCTTATAAGCCCCCTTTAAGCACTCCAGTCTGAACAACCCCAAATCTGTCACCCTCTAATGTTTTGAAAAGCAGTCAGAGCTGAGGTATAAGCAACTTTACTTCTGTCACTCATATCTTCACGGAATTTCTGTGACTACAAGATGCTTAAAAAATATATGTTAAAAATAAAATATATGTTCTTGTGGAAGTTTAGTACTCTTCAGAAACAAATCTGTGAACCAGGTTCATATTCAGTCTTATGTATTTATATGTCTGAGTTGTGTGTAACATCTGTATAGTGAACTACTTATAATGTGGAGACTGTCCCCAACAAAGTTTACTGGAGCAGGCTGCCTTTGAAGGCCTCCAGGAAGATATATTGTTCCAAAGGTGAAATATTTAAATTAAGTAGATGAGCATTCAATTTAGTAGCCCCCACATAAGGGTCTAAGGTACATAGGCCCCCACATACCATCTAAGGTGCCCAAAATTATCTAAGACATCTATATCAGGCTGGCAGGTATGACACAGATCATGTTTTGGAATGGCAACAGATCAAATGGGAAGTTCTAAAGCATCCCAGGTGAAATTAGGTGTTTATGTGCAGGAAAATAGAATCCATGATCCCTCAGATAGATAGATAAATACGCACCTAGTGTCATTAGCTTATTTAAGGTGACATTTTGCAAGCCACCTAGGTGATAAGAAAGGCTGGATTTAAAAATGTTTTATTTCAGTTGCTTACTGTTGAAAGTCTTAACCGTGATTGTCCAATGAATGACACGTATAGTGAACATAGATGTGAAAGCATAGTCAATTAATACTCATTAATACTGGCATGATATGGTTAAGTATGGGAAATGCTAACTCATAGAGATTCTCTTTATCATTAAAATTAGCTTTTGTGCATCACTTTAGGCAAAATTTGTTCTTTAAGCAAGTCATGAGTAAATCACCCTTACTCAAATGAGTTATTTAAAAAAACAGAGCATCTACAGTATTTGCTATTGCCTAACGTAGAATTCTTGGGTTTGTTTTCTATTTAATGGTAAAATGTTTCTGAGTGCAATTCTGTAAACATTTGGATGACATATTTCAGTCACATAGTGAAAAATCTCACATGTAGGCATAGTGTGGAAACAGAGCGTATCAAGATTTAGAGTTTCTTTCATGTTTCTATACCTGTATATTTTCCAGGAAATCATTTAATTGAAAATGTTCATTTGTCACATATGAAAATAAAAAGAGAAAAAAGACTTGCAGTAGCAGGCTGAATTAATAAATATATAGTTCTTTATTTCACTAATCATATATAGGTATCTAATATGTAAATGTCCACATCAGAGTTGTACATCCTAAGCTTTTTCTTACAGTAAGTGTAGAAAAATCAGTATTTCTAGGACATGATTCATCTCATTCTAAAGTAGAAATAAGTCACACTTTAAAGGTGTGACTATTCTCTAAATTGACTGCAAAAGATGTCTAAAATGATTAGTTCTGATGCAGACTTTCACACTGTGGACACCTGTTCTTAAGATAAATATTTAAATCGGAGGAGAGGAATCTCTAAAATCTGATAAATGTCTAGAAGGAGCTGGCCGCACAAACATTTATTTCAAAAAACTATGACAGAAATTACATTTGGAACTTAACTGCAAGACTCAGATATGTACTAAACAAAAACAATTTCCCTGCTCTGAAATCAAGCACTATTATGATCTACAGAGAGAGGATAATTTTGAGCTGACAAATGACATGTAAAGGAAATAAAATACATCCCTTCATAGCCTTAGTTGGAGAAAAAGTATTTAGAAAATTGTAGCAGTAGTTCCTGGTTACCTAAGTTCTAGATACTCGCCTAGATTTCAGGGATAAAGGGAGAAATTTAATACAGTGAGTTTCAAAACATGTCCATATAATTAAACTTCAGAGGCTTTCAGAACATAAAGTAGGATTATTTAAAAACCTTAGTCATTAGATTACTGTAATCAATGGGTACTGATTATTCCAGGCCCTGGCATAGGAAGAGAAAAACTGGAGAAAAACAGATACATCCCACCACATGGTTCATTTCAGCCAAATACAAGCATACAAATAAATCACCTGCTTGAGATGCATAGTTTTACCCTTTGATTTATAAAGGTGCCAACATCACTAACACAGATTTAAGCACCTAAATTAGTAGAAGTACCAACAATGAAGTGTAGAAAAATACCAAATAGTATGATCTGTCTGCAATTGCAAACCCGCTTGACATTCTTTTAGTTTTATCCATGTTATCATTTATGTTGTGAATAGTTTACACTATAGTACATATTCTTCACCAACTCTATGCATATAGACACAATTTAAGAGCTATATTTTTTGTGACTAAAGGCAATATTTGAAATAATTGATCCATTGTCCGGGTATTGTAGGTAAATTGCTCTGTTGTTTTTACGCGAGTTCACAATATTTCCATGTACAGTTCTTAACAACCAATGGATTAATTGTTCACTTCATTGGAAATTGTGAATGTTTAGGACTTCTTAAAATCACAGACCATTTTATTTCCTCTTTAAATTCAGATACTTATTTTTATTTTTTATTCTATTTTTTGAAATTGTGGCTATATTTTATTTAAGAAGTTTATGTAACGTATTTATGTGTGTCATACCTTGTGCAAAAGTAAATGGCAGGATTCTGATAAAATGAGATTACACAGCACATAATTGTTTAAAAACATTTTTTCTATAGCTTTGAAATTTTTTTTTTTTTTTGGCATTAGGGAACAGATTTAGAATAATAGGTTAAAAAAAATTATAGAGAAAATGAAACCAAAGTCTTCAATGAACTTTACTTGCTCGACTGCTGTCTTGTCCTTCCCTCATAAAAAGCAGCCATAAAATAAAACAACCAAAAAGCTCTCAAAACAATAAACAGATAAGATCTATGTCCTTTTTAATTTCAGTTTATTTTCAATAATTTATATTGTCATAAATTGTAATTAATTGTAGGATTGGAATTAGACAGAAGAAAAGTTATAACTAAAATGACACAGAAGTAACTGTTACACACAGTAATGGGGGATGTTACTAGCTGGAAAAAAAAAAAAGTCAAATCAACATACATTGTCATCAGATTTATGCTAATATGTAACCTACTCTTTAACTAAAAAGCTTTTGCCTTCACGTTGCATGCCAAAAGAGCTTGTTTCAGACTATGGCTACTTACTCTTTGTAAGGGACTGGATACCAAGGGCTGAGGTTTCCCTTCAGGTGGGACATAGTTAAAGTAGGAATGGTGTGGTTAGCAGTATGTCACAAACTTTCCAGTGCTGTCATATGGGGGTGCAACTGTTTCAGATGTTTTATATGACTTTTTATGTGAAACTGGTCCAGTCAGAAGTTTTGAAGTTTTAGTTGAAAACAAAAACTAGTATTTAAGAAGTATCTTGGGATGCTGAGGCATATTTAGTATGGTAAGTACAGGAAAAAAAAAGTGTACAGTGTTTTGGAATGTAAGAGAATGAATACATTATGAAAATGTACAAATATGGCTGTAAATACATTCACTTAAGCTGTCCTAAGTTTTGCAATATTTGCAGAGCAGTTTACTGAATATTATGCTTTTACCATGATTCTCTTATTTATATCTTGGACATGTGTGTATAAAATGCAAGTGAAGACATAGAGCACAATGTTATACTCGTAACCTGGCTTTGTTTGACACACTTGTTTTTAAGGAATTTGTAACCTGAAAACATCACTGTGCAAAAATAAATATGCCTGTTTTTATGTGTTGCAGAAATGATTCTTTTAAGTGGATATGGTAGCATAATTAGTGTTTTAGCTTGAATGTCTTAAGTTTGTCCATACTCAGTTTTCCTTCTGTAAATTCAAAGGGCAAGAATTTTAAGACTATAGTAAACATTGTCATTTATTCTTTTCCTAAGTCAGACTATCAAGACTATAGTGGAATGACACATAACATCATCAAGAATGCAGACTTTCGACTTTTTTGATCTCTTTTTATTGGAAATGTAATGAAAGTACTTTTTCCCCTCAAAAAGAAAAAAAAAAAGTCTATATGCACAGGTATGTGGTTCAAGATTTAAGTACTGTAGGAGACATGAATTTCAAGTCTGGATGCAGTTTAATATAATGATCAGTAAGAAAATAAATTCTCAATGACAAAAAATATACCTGTTCAGGCAAAACAGCTTGAATCACAAAGTTGGAATGGTTTAGTGTCTGAAATATTAACTTGGGATATAAACCAAATATAGGAATACTTCGTATTTTTGGGGTCCACCTGTACATTCCAGTTTTGTCCAGACTTCATCCTACAGTGAGATCCATCTACACTCTCTTCTGTATGGAGGGAGAGTTCAGGTGTGTAGATAGTGCAAACTGACCATGATTCAATCCCTATGTTTCTCTAGTTTTCATATATAACCTACAAAAATCATATATTGCCTGTTCTTAAAATTCTTTATCCTTTCCATGAAACATGGATCATAATATATATTTAATATACACATGGTTTATGAGAAGATATACTAAAATATATTGATGAAAATATGAGAGGAGTGCATGCCAGATAGGTTAAAAGTTCTGCCAAAGTTAAATTTCAATAGACACTACTAAAGCATGAAGAATACATATCCTAGAATTTGCATTAAGTGATTTCAAACTCCTTGGAGAGACAAATACTTTAGACATGACTGCATCAATGAGCATGATGTTTTAATAACCAATAACAGACTTTATGGAGAGTTTAAATGCAGAAACCTTGCTGAGAACATGCTTCTCTTTAACATGTATCTTAATCTGTTTTGGATGTGGCCTGAAGCGTCAAAAAACTTTTTATAAGAGATGTTAGAAAATGTTTAAGCAAGAAATTCTCTTTATGTTCAGTTTAACGGAGTTTGCTGAGTTTAACTTTTTGATACATTGAATCTTTGCTATATAAATTACTTTTCTCATGATCTCAACATTTCTCTTGACTAATATATAGTCAAACAATAGGTAATTGCTTATAAGTCAAATTAATGAAAAGGAGGCTGTCAAAAGTGACCATAAGCTACAGTCTACATCCTGTTTATTTATATTATTTTGAATCTGCCAATAAGCTACATTGTCAAGTTGGTCTGGCATGCCTACATAAGCTTTCCAAAAGTAATATGATGGGTTCTGAGCCCTGATCACTGTATAGTAGATCACAAATAAGATCATATACCAAGGATCTGAGAATCAAAAGTCATGCTATTGTAGGAAGAAAGGCTTTATTTATTAAACAGAGATATTAAATAATGCTTTGTTTAAGATACTGTTTTGAAACCTTGCATGGAAATGTAAAACCTGGAAAGAAACAACATTTATACTGTCTTACTACTTATTCTTTTATATATCTTTTTCTCCTTTTATTTATTAATTTTTCATCCTACTCTTATCTCCATTTTTCTGTCCCATTAATATGATCATTTTCTTCCTTCTAATAAATTATACTGGCTTCTATTTCCCTTGTTTTTCCAGTTCTCTAATTATTCTTCCATTCTACCAAGCCTTCAGAAACATAAATTTTCCTACAGCTTACTTTCATGGTGCATTGCAATGTCTTCTTCATGCCAGTTTTAGCTGGATCTCATAGATTTCTCATTCTTCTCAGCACTTTCCTTTCAACTTCCTGTTGTGTATATTTACTTCATCAAGAAGTCCTGCTTACATTGCATTAGAAATGGATATATAGCTATCTATCCTTTAAAAGTCTTTCTTTTTACCCTATTAGAAGTATTGGAAAATATTTATTTTGATGAAGATGGAGGGCAGTTACAGGTGCCTGAGTTTATGTTTACACCTGTCTGGACAGATAAGTTTTTGCTCTACCTTCTCTACTTAAAGCAAATTGATAAACCTATACTAAAATATTTAACTTCATGTGATTTATTAGTAGAAGCTCTAAGGCATGCTAACACAATCCCACAGGCCTGCACTTCAAATGAAGTTCATGTGAACCATATACATATTATGTAAATCTATTCTTGGCAACTGATATCCAATAAATCTATGTCTTTCACTGTAGATGTGAAGTTTAAAGTTGTTATAGAATTAAGTAGCTTGACAATTTCATAAATAGATGAGCACAGGATAAAAATGGATAATATATGTACCAATTAACCTTAATGACACTAATGCTAGCAATAACAATTACCATTTATAAAGGAAAAAATCCATTTTCAGTTGCACACCAAGTCCATGTTGATTTCAATGGACAGAACACGATAATGGTCACAATGATTTCAGAAATCATTGGATCAAAAAGTAGACAGAATAGCATTTCATTTCAGCAGAAATTATTAAAAATACATCAATGCAGGATAAATGTCTGAAGGCTTTTAAACCCTAATACAAGACAAATACTTTGGCATAGTTATAATAGCCTTTGCTATCAAAGTTAATAATTAATGTTAAAAAGGCTTCTGATATATGAAATACACAATATATGGAATTTTCATCTCATTTAAGTCAGTTAACTTGAACCAAGAAAAAAGAAATGTAACTGGGGTAAGAAAAGCTCACTACTTACCCTGTACATGAATATGAGCAGGATATAAGTTTGATCAGAATCTTTTCAATAAATACATTTGCATAAAAACTCTTAAGACCATAAAGATGAACTCATATTTTTAGAATTTCAAGACTGGTTTCTTAAAATTAATAGTAAGCTATCAAATAGGAGTATATATTTTACTAACACAGTAAAAGAGGAGTGAAATGACTCACATTTTTGGCTTGAGAATAAGTCTGATGAATCGAACAGAACAGTTACTAGATAGTTTTGTCAAAACCATAACAGATCTAACAAATTTATTTCTGCACAACCTTCTTCTTAAGACTTTTCTGAGTTTCCCCTGAAATATTGCATGCAGTACAAACATTAAAGCAAGCTAAAGTGCATTACCAGGAAATGTGGTTCCTTTTAGTAGTAATATATTAAATTCATTCTTTATTTAGGCCTTTTAGAGATGATACAGAGTTCTGGTTCTTACAGACAGAAATATTTAAGGAATTAATATAATAGCATATTTTAAAATGTAAACTAAAAGTTGCATTGTTATTTGTGCTCGCCATTTATAAAACTCTATGGTGAGAGTTCTACTGATGAAGAAGAAAAAAGATTATACAAACAAATTAGCTTATTATATTCAATCACTGTCTTCCTTTCTACTCCTTACACAACCCTCAGCAGATTACCCCTTTTCACAGTTCCTAGTCTAGTGTTCATTATGTCTTTCCTATCCTTCCTCAGGTCTTCAGCCTTCTATTCCTTCAGTCTGTCTTTAGCACAAAAATTCCTGTATTCAGATTTCCTCCTGTTTATATTCTTCTCTGTCACTCCATATTTCACAATAATGTTCCCGTCCTTTCCTGTTCCTTTCTTCGGTGTTTCACATTAACTCTCTTCAACAATATTTTGGTTCATTAATGTTAAGGCATGGAGGGAAACTATATACTAAAACTACTGTTTTACGCTGAAAAAGAAGAAGTAACAAGAATATTTCGTAGAATATATCCATGTATGAAGGCTGTCTGAGGGTGACTGGTTGCATTAGGGGAATGAATTTAGATAATTAGGGAAAGAGGAATAATACTAGAATTCTTTCTTTCTCTTCACTGTTCATAAAGCGAGATTAAATATCTCAGATACATGCAGATACTGTAGACAACAAAACTTAAGTGAAATTAGTACTACATGAAATGTCAACTTTTATCCTAAGGTTTAAATTTAAAAACAATAGTGTCTATCTTTAAATCTGCTAAATTTGATAGCAAATCTCTTAACCCAGAGCAGCTTCTGATTTTAGAGTCACTTAGAATAATGAAAACTGACAGTCATAAAATTAGTCTCCAGGGATGTTCAGACAGTAAGATAATGACAACTGGAAATTTCTGTGTAATGATTTGTAAACTCATATTTTTATGAGTTGTACACAGTATTGCTCCTCTGTCCTTGATTTACTTCCTCTTCCAAGCAATGAATGGCTCAGCTGCTCCACATCAAGGGCAAATATGCCTAATGAAAAATTTTGCCATAACAACAAAGTAAATGGAGTACTTAAAATAATAGACATATACCTTAAAAATAAAACTATAACATTATTATTACATTTCCATATCAGGGACATTCTGTTGTATCTCTTTGTTAGAAAAGGGATCAAAAGAGGCCTTTCTTCTTGTAAGAGAGACAAAAGTAGTCAGACTACTTTATGGAGAAACTCTGCATTGATAGAGACAGTCATGCAAAGACCAAAAATTAATCCAATTGAGAAGAAAGGAGAAGGAAATTAACAATGTCTAGGACTTGCAAGTGAAAAACCTAGAAGGTTCAGAGTTGTAGGACCTACCTAGGTTCTGAAGAATCAGGGTGTTATTATTTTACTCAAGGAAACAGATACTATTTGGAAACTAAAAGTTTTCAGTTTAAAAGCTTTAGCCCTCTCTGGAGTTTGAGTTTAGAATATGGTTACCACAAATTAAGTTTTCACTTGGCAAATTAAGATGACAACCAACAGAGGAGGATTTAAATCACAGCTGTTCATGCATGATAGAGAGATTAAGAAGTTGTTATGTGAAGCTGCCTGAAAACAAACATGCAACTTCTGTAGTGGTCAGGTAATAGTCTCAGGCATTCTCCCCACTGCTCACATTACGTCTTGTGTCAGCTTTGAAGGATATCATGCACTAACACGCACCATGTGTTGAGTATAGCCATAAAACTGTCATGATTAATTCATCATGATTCCTAATTGGCATCTAGCACAGAAAGTTCTGAGTATTTAAAGATGGATGCAACGTGGTTTTCTCTTACATTAATTTCTTACACAGATTCTGTCAATTTACAGTCAATATTTGCATCATAAGAATTTTTTAAAGGAATTCTTCAATTTTGTTGTCTTCATTCTCAGAAAGAAAAAAAAACCAACAGAATTCTTCGCTAAAATTTATCTAAAGTCATATTTTTTCTTCTTGGCCCTTTGTTTCATAAATAAAATGTCAGATTAACATCTATTATGAAAAAACCACATATTTACAGTTCTATATTCACAATTAAGAAGGTGAATAAAACTTGTAAACTTTTTGGGGGGTTTTGTTCTTCCTCTTTTTCTTCTTCAACTGCCTGGGATAATACATTGTATCTATTTCACCTAATATCTCATGATTAATGAACTCAGGAACAACACACACACACACACACACACACAAAAAAAAAATCTGGCAATGTCAGATAGGAATACCATAATTCTGTGTGACTCAGAAAATTCAATTGTGATAATTACACTGAACATTGCCTACATGCCATTCAAAAGTTGTATTGAATCAAGTAATGCAACTACTAGAGTAACACACTTCTCAGCATGAATACCTGATCTTCAGTTATGATGTTTATTTTGTGGATTTCCCTCTCCCTTCTGGATATATCATGCTTAGCAAGTGCTCAGAAAGAGCTACACTCCATAGGAGAATAGCTGATCACAAATAGATCATATTTTCAAAGTAAAAAATAGTGAAACTAGTGTAACTGCAGTGGAAGAGTACCCTGCAGCTCTGTCCTCATCTCCCTTCATTTGTTCCCACATAAATTTTCTTAATTTTACTTTTTATTGCCTTTGTCCTTCAGACCATTTATCTCTGTAGAGAAGCACATTCTCCTTTAATAAGGAGTAAAATTTGAATACAGTCCCTGTGAGTTCCTGATCATCTTGAGCATAGCCCTACATATAAATGTGGATTTAATATTGCTCCATTTCACTGAACGTCTGAAAAGAAAAGATAAATGTTCCCTGCATAGACTACTGTGGTGACTTTGACATTGCTGGACATACATTTCCCCCGTAGTGACATTCACTGAGGAGACAAAAGAAGGATTAAACGTTATAATTGTACTTTGACAAGAACATATGACTTATGGGATGGATTAATACTTCTGCAGTGGATTTTAATACTATGTCTGACAATACTTTCTCATGAATTTTTATTCTGGGTGACTTTTTTCTTTAGAAGTAAAATGACACATCAAGTACTCTGAACAAACATTTATCTCTATTCCAAAGAAAATATACTGTAAGTTCATGAAAGGTTATCCAGATTTTTCCACTGCTGAGTAGAATTTTGTCCTTTCAGATGACCTTACATTGCCTTGAGTGATTTCGATGGGACCCTTATTTAGCTGGAGCTTTGAAACAGATCTGTCTACATTTTTTCATTACTCAAAAATTACCAAAAAGGCTGTTAAACGAAAAACAAACCAAATCAAACAAACAGCCAAAACCAAACCATCCAAACAAACAAAAAACCCACAAAGACACACAAGCAAACAAACAAACAATCATGGCAATGCGTATCTCTGTTTCCAGACCAGCTTTGGGGTTAGGGTTATTCTCTCAGTGACTTCTCATTGGAAACTAACTACACAGTCCCACTTAGTTCCCTTGAAACTGTCTTCTGGTTTTGAGCTATTCTCCAAAGCCCAATTGTCAGTTCCCTTCCTTCTCACCAGTGTCTCCATCTCTGCATGATGGGCAAACTCTTTCTTCTATTCTAAAATCTCCTGATTTCTTCTTTCACTGCCCCAGGAAGCACCCTTTCCATAAGCATGCTAAAATGGTTATAAAAGCACATCAGGTTCCTGTGGACACCCAGGAGGTCCATCTCCCCATCTCCCTCAGACACTCCTCATAGGACTTATTCTCAAGACAATTCATGAGATTCATTGTCCTTTTCTGGACCAGCTCCAGCACCTCAATGTCTTTCTTATACTGTGGCATCTAAAACTGAACATAGTACTCAAGCTGCAGCCTCACCTGCTGGCCACACTATTCCTGATGCAGGCCAGGATGGTGATGGCTTTCTAATCCACCTAGGCACACTGCTAGCTCATGTTCAGCCAACTTTTGATCAACAAGCCCGGGTCCCTTCCTGCCAAGCAGCTTTGCAGGCACTCAGCCCCAAGCCTGTAGCATTGTCTGGGGTTGTTTTGGCCCAAGTGCAGGACCAGGACTTGGCCTTGTTGAAGCCCATATGATTGGCCTCAGCCCATCAATCCAGACTGTCCAGGTCCCTATGAAGGGCCTTCCTACATTCCAGAAGATCAAGACTCACACCTAACTTGGTGTCATCTGCAAACTTACTGAGAGTGCTCTCAATCTTCTTGTCAAGGTAATTGATAAAGATATTAAACAGGAGTGGCACCAGCACTGAGCCCTGGGGGATACCAAACCATAGAAGGTGAGGAGAACCTCCCTCAACCTTCTTGTCACACTCTTCTTAATGCACCCCAATATACCATTGGTCTTAGCCACAAGAGCACACTGCTGGCTCAAGATTGATACCATTTGACTTCCATGGAAGAGCCTAATCACAGGATCACAGGATCACAGGATATCAGGGGTTGGAAGGGACCCTGGAGATCTTCAAGTCCGACACCTCTGCCAGAGCAGGACCATAAAGTCTAGCACAAGTCACAAAGGAACGCATCCAGGTGGGTCTTGAAAATCTCCAGATAAATAGACTCCACAACCTCTCTGGAGAGCCTGTTCCAGTGCTTTGTGACCCTTACAATAAAGAAGTTCCTCCTCACGTTGAGGGTATGCATATTTTGTAAAATTTATCAGTAACTTGTGTATCCTCATATATTAAATGATACCTACAGGCAACATGAATTGGAATCACAGTGTAGATCTTGAAAGATGCATCTTTGTCTCCACTTAACTTCAGTTTGACCTCACCAAATTTGCATAAAGGAGGATTTTCTCATTTCTGTCTTGCTCCGAATTTCAACTGAATTTGTGTGAGGGCCTGGTTATATTATTTAAATACTGAATTAATTTGGAATGATTTGAGGCTTTTTTATCTGTTCAGGTATAATCCCATGCATTTCTTGTGCAACAATATAAATATGTCTCCTTGGAACAGCCAATGAGATTTTAGGGGAGTTGCTATCCTTTCGTCATGAACTGGCTGGGCATCCTTATACCGCTGAGAGGTGGTGAATGATTGCCTTCAAATAATTTATTTTGCTTTCTTCTCTCATCTTCCAGTCATCTTTCACATAATAAATTTTTTTAAAAATTGTTTTATTTTATCTTGCCCCCAAGTTTTCTTGCTTTTGCTCTTACAGTCCTCTCTCCCTTCAAGGGAATGGACAGTATGATGGACTGTCAATGGTGTGATCTCCAATTCCCTTGATTCTTTGGGAGGGTAAAATTCACTAAATGTATAATCCATGGCTTGTATTCCACCGCTAGTGTTTGATAACCTGCACAGTGTCAAAACATCTGATCCTTTTACGTATCTCTTTATTTTTCATCATATTCTGTGTTGAGGATACAAATCAGTATCTATTGAATGGTCTGTGTAGTTTACTGCAGTGAATCTGTAACAAAGTCATGAGGGTCTGATCTTATTTGGGTTTAATACCAACTCCTCCACTGGCAGTGCAATGAGACAAATTATTTTTGTCTAAACAGTTATGAAAGTCCTATTCTATTCTTTCTATTCTATTCTAAATATGGTACTTCATTTCTCAACTAATTTTCTTAAGTCATCAAGAAGAAGGTTTCTATCACAGGAATTGGCTGGGCTCATTGGTCAAGCTTTAAACTAGATTCAAAGGGGGAAAGGGGAAAAACCTGGCTCACAGGAAACAAGCCAGGGACATCTCTGGGGTGTTGTGCCAGCTCCACTGCTACCTCAGGGTTGGTACCAGTCAGGAGGTACTCTAGTATTGCAAACTCACTAAAATGCCTGTACACTAATGCACCCAGTATGGGGAACAAACAGGATGAACTAGAGATCTGTGTGTGATTTCAGGACCATGATCTCATTGCAATCACTGAGACATGGCGGGATGGCTCACATGACTGGAGCACTGTCATGGATGGCTAAGTCCTTTTCAGGAAGGATAGGTTGTCAAGGCAAGGTGGTGGAGTTGCTCTCTATGTGAGAGAGCAATTGGAATGTATCAAGCTTTCCCTGGGAGGCAATGATGAGCAGGTTGAAAGCTTGTAGATTAGGATTAAAGGGGAGACTAGTATGGGAGACATACTAGGATGAGGAAGCTGATGAGGCCTTCTACAGGCAGCTGGAAGTAGCCTCAAAATCACATTCATGACCAAGTTACTTAACTGTGCTGTGGAACTGTCCCATTCTTTCCTATGTTCCTATTCCTGGACAGGCTGGAGAGCTGGGCAGGGAGAAATTTAATGCAATTTAACAAGAGCAAGTGTAAAGTGCT